>SRHC01000714.1:99255-157054 GCA_004794325.1 Pomacea maculata
TAATAATAATAATATTATCACATAGAAGAGATCGTGATTAGGGATGGTACCAATCAAAGAATCAGGAATGAACAGAAAGGATTGTTCTCATAAACGTATTGTTTTGTTTTGAATAGTTGTAAGTGAATGACGGACTATGGTAGAAACTGATGTCTAATACATAATTTTGCAATTTATTATTATTCGAATGCTGCACTTGATTTTTTAAAGAATATCTCTGTCGGACAAAGTGATATTGGCGAAACGAGGCTGATATTTTCCCTTGGTGACCGAGCATGTTGGCTGGTTGTTACATCAGTGATATTCCTGCAGCCCGCCCCCTGGTGGACAGTTGGTGGTGTGTGGTGGAGACTGGTTCAGACAGATGAACGTGTCACCGCGTGTCCACAGGTCTGAACTCAGCAAGCCGACTGTTTGTGAGGAGACTGGCTACCCCGCTCATCCCCCCGCTTCTGATGCCACACTCCCCCGTGTGTTCTGTCTCCTGCGTCTTGCCCGGTGTGAAGGCGACGTGAACACGTGACATCAACAAGTGCATCACTGCCAGCCAGTGGGGTGGAGGGTGGGTGGTGCGTAGCCACGTTGGAATAAACTATTTGGGGGAGAGGGAGGGGAAGAAGGGGGAGGCCGTTGTGCCGAGGCCGATGTGCTTATCGATCAACCATTGTCTGGCACCAGGCCGGCAGTCGCGGAGACCCGGGTGCGACATTCCTGCAGGCGTCTGCCGCGCACCGTTGGTATTTTGCTGCCAGCAGACAGAACACGTGGTGACAGTTATTGCCAGCTGCTTTCTGAGTGTGTCCTGACATTGTGCTGGCAGTACGTCACCATGTCCTGGCATAGTGTATTGTGTGTACATGCAGTACGTCACCATGTCCTGACATTGTGCTGGCAGTACGTCACCATGTCCTGGCATGTTGTGTTTGTGTACATGCAGTACGTCCCTATATCCTAACGTGGTGTGTTTGTGTACACTCAGTACGTCACCGTGTAATGGTACGTGACCATATAATGGCACGGTGCGTTTTGTGTACACGCAGTACGTCACCGTGTCCTGGCATTGTCTTGTGTGTACATGCAGTACGTAACCGTGTCCTGGCATTGTGTGGTACACGTGTACACGCAATACGTCACTGTGTCCTGGCATTGTGTCTTGTGTGTACATGCAGTACGTCACCGTGTCCTGACTTGGTGTGTTTGTGTACATGCAGTACGTCACCATATAATGGTATGATGTGTTTGTGTACACGCCGTACGTCTGGCACTGTGTGGTGCGTGTACACGCAATACGTCACCCTGTCCTGGCATTGTGTATTGTGTGTACATGCAGTACGTCACCATGTCCTGGACTGTGTGGTGCGTGTACACGCAATACGTCACCGTGTCCTGACATGGTTTGTTTGTGTACACGCAGTACGTCACAATTTCCTGTGGCATGGTGTGTGCTGGACACCTGGCATGTCAAAATATTTATACTAGTGTGCAATGTATAAACAAAGTACGTCACATAGTAAACAACAAGCTGTGTGGATACAAAATGTCACAGTACCCTGGCGTGTGTGTGTCATTATATCAGTTCGGTGCAGCGGTAAACAGTAGGCTACAGTATTGTACCCTGTGAAGATATGGGTACAGTGTTACGTGTTGTGTACAGAGTAGGGTACAGTGTTGTATCCTGTATACTCAGCAGGGTACACATCTTATTGATGCCATATTTTACAATACTTGGCAGGCGTGAGTCTGTGTTCCGGTCTGTTAACCATTGCAGTAAAACAGCATTCTGTCTTTAGTGTCATTAATGGTGTGTGACATGCCCCACAACACTAGCCTCGTTACCGCCCGCCATCCATGACTGACTCACTAAAGGTTTCTGTCGTCCTCATCACTTGTGCACGAGCTCGTCACTTACCCCACAAAAGATCTCTTAAGTCCTTTTCCCGCGATCAATACCCACAGACGCACCCACACATTATGTTACTCACATGTTCGCAATTCTTTGTTGACAAAAAATAATAAATAAATAAAAAGTGCCGTCTTCGTGCGCTTGCACTCCGAGGTTGAGGCTAAAAATAGCAGCACGCGGTAGACCCGGGGGGTGGGGCAGGACGACGATGGTGGTGTGTGTACACGTGCAATCAATGTGTTCAATACACGTGGCGGGATTGTAGCATGTCTCTAGTCTCTGCCGACATCTACAGAGTAAAACAGAAGTGGTGAGCGCTTCTCCTACCAATGGCCATTTTGATATTTATGACATCATTCGCCGGCCATACAAAATTATCTACTTAAAGATTAGCCTGAGCTGTTTGGTCAAGCTGTCGTTTCTCCACAGTGTTTTAATACTTTGAAATGTGTACAATCCCAGCCTGCTATCCTCTGAGTCACCGCAATCCGACTGTAATTAGGTCCATGAAAAAAATAATTACAGACCTGTTTAGAGTTTGCAAATATATAATTATTTATAATTAGAAAGTACCCAGAGAAGACAGAGTATAAGTAGCAAACCCTTCTTTCCTAATCCACAATTTTCTGTTTGTGGTTGTGCAGTGAAATTTATTATTATTATTATTATTATTATTATTATTATTATTATTATTATTATTATTATTATTATTATTATTCAAAGAACTGCAGAAATTTGCGGTTGCCCTGACAATCCGGATCAAGTGATTTCAGTCGGCCAGCGGGCCGCACGTTCCCTGCCCCTGGCGTGAAAGGACAAAAGTGCAAAGCCCTTATCTTTAAAAAAGCGGAGGAGGAGAGTATGGCGAGGGCGAAGGTGCGAGGGAGGGGGATACTGTGTGAAGTGCTGCTGCTGTCAGTTTTCTTGTCTCGGCGCCTGGCTTATTCCCGGGCAAACAAAGGACAAGCAAATAAATACACAAAATGGTGTCTGGCTTCTGTGGTGGGCACGTCCTCGAATAATTGCGGCTCTGTCCTTGTTCTTTATCTTCGTCTTTTTCTCGATCTTCATTTCGATCTTGAAGATAAAGATGGCCGTATTTTTTTTAAGCTTCGGTAAATTTCCTCCGTGTTCGGACTTAAAACAGTAAATTACTGTTTGTACTAACGTCTTCTAGTATTTGTTTGGTTAAGTTCCTGTGAGTAAGGACTTTTTGGACTGCTTATTGCAGCATCTCTAAAATACTTATTGGTATTTGTTTACAACGTCTCTAACGATCAAAGATTCAAAGAATCCAGATTGTCCTCTCTGTACTGCAGGCTGAAGCTCAAGGATAGACCTTGGCTGACTGCTTGACGACGATAAGCCGCCATATTGGTACTCGTAAGGCCAACTGTCTTGTAGTCTTCATGTCCTGCCCTGCCTGACATTTTTTTTATTAAACTGTCAACATTGCGCGTTTTTTCTCTCAACTAACTGTAGTTATTGGATTTCAAAACTGAGTAGGCTTGTGTTTATGCTTCGTGTTGGTTTATTATAAATCCATAAATATGAAGAGATGATACAGGTAGACGATGCAAAAAAATTCAGATAGGTCATAACAATAGAAAATTAAAATTGTTTGTCTTTATTTTGGCAGAATTTACTAGTACAAAGCGTTCATACACGCAGTCTTACCCTTGTCAAACAAATTTCATCAAACTTTGTTTCTGAAAACCACAAATGTTCCTGAGGTGAATTTTAATGTTTGGTATCCTCGTGATGAATATTAATATTTTTTCGTAAATATATTAATGTCGTGTTATCTTGTAAGGGTTTTAAGTCCATCGATGGCGTTAGGGACCTGGTGTAGCCAGGATCATGTGGTTAAACACTCTCCAGACCACGACTGACTGCGCATGCTCCCTTCTCGCCGAGGAGAGGAAACGGTGATGGAGGGAAGGGGAGAAGTTGGTTAACACTGGCCGAGCTGGTGGGCGGGAGTGCAGGCCTTTCTCACTTGTCTGTGACTGAGCACCGCTCATCAGGCGTGGGTGTGCATGCAAGGAGCCTGGCATGTGAAAGGGGAGCGGCTGCAGCTTTCACTAAATTTTCCATCCTCTCTCTCTCCACACGTTCTCTGTAGACAGCTGATATTAACTCATCGATCACCCGGGGTGCTAATCCTGTTAACTGTCCCCAACACTGTTTGCGAGGAGCCTTGTTTTTTCAAGGATATTAGAGTCCGACTTTTGTCTGGCAACTACATCGGTAGGTGTCAGAGCTGGAAATCTGAGGATCGGGTGACGGTCGGGTGAGGGGTGAGGTGGGTCGGTCTGGTGAAGCTAATTCATCTTTTAGTGTTTGACTTGTTAACCACATCCTCGGCAGTCACTAGATGCTGGACATGGCGGACAAAGTTTACAAAATTACAATGAGGCGTACTTTTAGACGGCTTTCCATCGCTTTCTAAATTTTTCTGTCTATAAATATATTTGAATTTACACATCACGCAATCTCTTCCTTCATCGGCTGCTTGGTTTCTTTACTGCCTCCATCTGGCAGTGTTTTTGTATTCTGGATAAGGAAAGGGATGATGACGAGTAGGAAAATGGTTTTTTCTGTTGTCTGTGACTACCCTGAGGAAAAAAATCACTGAAGTATGTTCTTAACCGGGCAAAGTGTCGAAGATTCAAATGAACGAAGTTCAATGATGTGCCATTGTACTGTCAACATCTTGGCAAACAAATCTGGACTTCCCTGCATCTGGACCACAGTCCGGGTATCCCTAACCGCTTGCCACCCCAAAACCAACGGTTTCCTGTAATGTCACACAAATCTCAGTTAACCATTGTAAATGGATTCACGGGTGGACATGACAACAAGGACGAGCATGCCACCCGAGGTGAGACCCAAGCTTTATTGCAATCCTTAGTTTCACCCATTGCGCTGTCTGGGTGGTTGCCCTTGCAAGGTCGAGGGATGGCGCTGTACACACATCCATGTCCTAACATGGCGGCACAAGCCTCCAGCAGCGCCCAGCGATTGGTCGACGACTGACGCGCGTTTGACTCGGCAAGGGCAGACAACCATCGATCTGACGGCTGTGGTTTCATCTTTTTCTCGACACTGCAGTTGTCTACTCGAGGAGGCTCCAGCATTAATGCTAACAGGGTTTAATCAAAAAGATGAACAGAGCTCACTCGGACGGGGACCAACGTTTTATATCTGCATTTCCGTCAAGGAACGATTTCTTCGTGGAAAAATGCTAGGTCAAAGGTCATTGTGGAAATCAAGTCAACAGCAATGCAGATGATTTGTCTTTCTTCGCTTTTATTTAATTCCTGCAGAAATCTGCATTTCAAACTAGAGAATAGGTGATATAGGAATATTTTTATTTATTTGTTTTGTTTTGTTTTTTTGTTTTTTTGTATTTTTGTTTTGTTTTGTTTTTTTTTTTGTTTTTTGGTTGTTTTTTTGTTGTTTTTTTTTCTTTTTAATTTGACATCCCGGGTATTGGTGCTTAAAAAAAGTAAATACAACTCTAAAAGTCAGTCAGAAGAGTGTCTTGATGCTCCCTTGACACAGGAATGTCAAATCTCGCACGAAACGAGATTCACAAAACTTGTCAAATATCGAAACAAAGATATTTATTTCCAAAGATATACACAAAGATGCTGGCAATCAACCATGACTTTGTAAGAGTACAGTCAAACTTTGCTCTATTTCAGGGCTTTATGACTGAATTGTCTCCAAAGCGAGTTATCGGCCTTTAAGAGGGTTTTTGGCAGGGACTTGTGATCCCGTGCGACCTCAGCGAAGAGCAGGGCATTCAGTCCAGTCCCTGCTTCATATCAAACCGCAGGCACTCTTGGCACTGAAAGCATCCAGACATTTTGTCTGAATACTGAAGATTTATTTACACGGCCCGCACTCATTCCATTAAAGCAATGGGAGTAGTATAGTTACCTCCCCTGACTCATTGCATCAGTTGCTGCGGGGGTTCATCTGCCCTTGGGATCGATGGACTGTCTGATCGTGATCAGTGATGGAGCGGAACCGAGAAAAGCTGAATGGTATTCTTTGTTGTGATGGAGAGGCCATAAACTATATTGGGGTTGGTTTATTGTTTTGTGAATTTTACAAAGAATCACTGGTTCCCTTCCGAACCTTTTTTTTTTAAATAAATACATGATATAAAAATTTTTTCAAAAGGCTAAAAATAATAATTTTGGAATTAGCATTTTGTTGAGTTTTTAAACTGTTGTAGTGTAGTGAAAGTATTTTATGGACCTCTGTATGCACGTCTACCATCTTTGTTCCCTTGTCTTTTTTTATTTTTTATTTATTTATTTATTTTTGTTTCTTCTCGTCAATCACCCAGTTTGAACAGCTGGTTTACTAAAATAGAACCCGATGACATGAGGATCCTTTCAAAAGAAGTCATCCTGAAACCTTCAACATTTTATTTGTAGAAACAGTTTTCCTGTTCCTTCCTGCAACTTGCAGGATTCTATTTATAGTCGATGCCGCGGTTTGTTTGAACGGTGAGATTATTCTTGGTTAACGACGGTACCTCAGTCCTGTTCACATCCTCACACAGCCACATTAACCTGCATACACCATGTTCCTGCACACTAATTAACCCTTAATTAACTACACTTTTAAAATATTTCCTGCTGAAACCTTTTATTCAGCCTCAATTTTTATTTGCAGGAACAGTTATGTTTTCCTATTAACTCCTGCAGTTTGTGTGCTTCTATTTATAACTGAACCACCAATTTGCTCTCATATTTTTTTATTGTTGTAAGCCGATTCTAAAGGCAAACATGAAAGTTTGCAAACTGGGAATGTTGGTGGGACTGTGTTGCTTGGATTGTTGCAATGCTTTGCATGAGTTGAGCTCCTGTAAAGCGATTAGTAGCCTGTGAGTTCGGCGTTTACCCAAGTCACATCATTAAGGACCGTGGAATGTTCTGGTAAGTCGGCGACATTCGACTTCACCGTCCACAGGGGGACAGAGGAACATTCTTGGCAGACGACTAATTGCGTGCAGTTGCAAAGGACGAGGATGTTGAAGAGGATGGCGATGAGGAGAGTTAATAGCGACCCAGAGGAGTTGATCGTCCAAAGACTGCGAGAGGAGTGAGGGTGGGTTGGCGATGAGGCTCACCCGGCAGCCAATGAGCTTGGGCAGAGAACAACCGTGGTTGGAAAAGTTGTTGCTAGCTTCCTTGCAACAACTGGGAGGAATTTTGTAAAACAGAAAAGAGAATTGCTAGAACTATTGAAAAAAATGTTAACACCACCTCACTTAAAACAGATAAAAATTACCAAAAGTGGTTGGTAACCCCACTTCACCCAAGACCCAGATCCCCAAGGTTCGCACCGTAGGTCGGTTGATGATTAATAGTTCTTCGATGAAAGCGGTGTTAAAGGTTGGGAAAAGAACAGCGATGTTTACCAATGGTCAAGAGGAAGGTTAGGATTATTAAAGAACTGTCCTTTCTTTTCTGTGGTCGCATTGTCGAGAGAGTAAAGACAGGTGAGCACCAATGGTTCAGGACTTCTCTCTCTCTGCTTCTTTGTCAGTGATGATCGAACGGCGAGATGAAACATCGACAGATCTTCTGAATATCTCAGTCATCTTCACATTCTCATTCAGACCTGTTCATTCACCTGTAGCCACCACACCAGGTGTGTTGATTGACCATCACAACATGTTCATCGTGGATAAAAATCTCAGCAGGTGTATTTATTCTTCAATAGGTATCTCAGGCAGGTATAGCCAGGTGGTGTATCTCACTCAAGCATATCAGTCTCAGGTAGATATGTCATAATCATCTCATTAGACACAGTCATGACATTTGTCCTGTGTATTCATCTCATGTAGATACACAAGTTACATGTAGATGTCTATGAGACAATGTCAGTCATGTGTATTTCTCCGTCTTCCTCTCTTGTCTTCTTGTCCAGATACCTAACCCACTCACTGCGTGTAAATATATCACTCGGGGATATTTGTCTCGTGCACAATATCTCAGTCATGCGCACTCCTGTGCAGAATGTCCACCTCGTGACAGTCGCATCTCGTGACCAGCGTGACCCTCGTGCCGGCAGGTCCATCCCAAACCCATTTCCCAAGATTGCAGCACGCGACAGCTGGCGCCCCCTAGCAGATGCTGGCGACACTGATGGCCTTTTGATGTCGTCTGCTGCCAGAGACTGGCCAGTCTAGACAACTGCTAGACCCCCCAGCACCTCACCCTCCCACTACTGCCCGCGGTCCTGCAGCTGTCGGAGAAAATGTCCTCTTTGTTCCTGATTACAAATTGCGGGGTTAGCAAGACGGTGGGTCGCTGTGCAGCTGTCACCCTCACCCCCGACCCTCCCACATCGTGATTTGCAGACTGAAAAAAACAAAAAACAAATGTGGAATGATTAAAAACACCAACAGGTCTGAGGAGAGACTATCATCCCACTCACCTGTGGGGGTCGGCAGGGTCACAGTTGAAGATATGGAAGAAAGCGACTTGTTTCCTGTCGTTTGTTATCTTCATTCTTCCTTCACTTCTATTTCTCTTATACCTTCTTGCTCCTTGCTTGAGGATGACGAGTTGAGAGAAATGGAGAGAGAGAAAAAAAAAGTCAGATTTGAAAAGCTGCTTTGCTTGTCTCCACACTTTCTTCCCCGTTCTTTGTCTTTCTCTCTCTCAGATGAACATTTGATGAAAACATCAGTACCCCACTTTCCAAGATGGCTGATCTATGTACCTGTGTGCTCATGTTCGTCAGAGAAGGAAATCCAAAACAGGATCGGGTGTCCTCGGTTCGTATCTCGCATCGGGAATTTTTTTTTATGTACAAATACATCTAATTAAAATGTAATTAATACCCAGCTGTATTTTTGGTCGAAGCCTTGACACTGTCAACGTACAATGCTGACGTCAGTGTTATTGACTTCTCACTGCACACGATGTTTGTAGACATCTATCTCGAGAACAATCGATGCGTGTGTATGTCAAAGCTGTGACATTCTCTAAACTATCCGTAAGTTGATAGAAATGAGAAGGATGGCTGCTTGGAGGATTAAGATTGACGGATTGATGAAGGGGGATGGATGGACAGGTTGATGCGCAGTTAGTTTAACCACTCGGTGGCTTGTAGACAGTATTCAGAGCGTGACGACGATGTTCATCCTAGCAATTAACGGTAATTGTCAGCCGAGGGTATCTGGTTTCGTGTAAACTATTTGCGGCCGCTACACCCACGTGCAACGGTAATTAACGCACAATCACCTGCAATCACCGAGCGGATGAGGCGCCGCGTGGTCTGCAGGTGCATTAGCACCACGACAATCGACTCGGGATGGAGATCGGACTTTGCGATGTTGAGGGAATCGATCTCCAGGTAATACTCGCATCCACACCTGTGTAAACGGCGCCGCCTTCTCCGGCATCGACACCGGGAGGGTGCTGTTGGTGGCGAGCTTGTGTGCACGGTGGTCACGCTCGGGTGCGCGCATGCGTGGTGCCAGTGGTGTCTGCTGCTGACAGTTGGCTGAACCCGCCGCTGGCTTCAATGGGATGTTTAAAAAAAATGGTGGACACAGGTGTTTGTGTGCAGGTGGTCCAGGTGTGGACCTAATTACCTGGGTGTCCTGTCACGGCTGACAGTCACGTGACTCACCAGTTTGCGGACGGCTGTAAAATCGGTCAACACAAAAACTTTTGTCAGTTTATTAGTATTAATACAGTGGCATCGACACGAGTGGGTGAACACAGTCATTAAGCCTCGGTTTCCCTTTCATGTGTGTGCGCATGCGTGTAAAGCCTGACTGAGTGCATGTGTGAGCAGGTGTGGAAATTGTGAGTGTGGTGCAGCATGGGAATGTCAAGTGTGACAGCTGTGTCAGTGTGTCAGTGTAAGGTGTGACAGTTGTGTCTGTTTGGAAGTGTCAAGTGGGATAGCTGTGTCTGTACGGCAGTTGTGGCAGTGTGGCAGTGTCACTTGTGGATGTAGAGCCAGACACGAGTGTGGCAGTGTGACAGTTGTGTGTGTGTGGCAGTGTGGCAGTTGTGTCAGTGTGTCAGTGTTTTGTGTGACAGTTGTGCCTGTGTGTCAGTGTCACGTGTGGGTGTGGAGCCAGACACGAGTGTGGCAGTGTTCCAGTGTCAATCAATATTTTAAGGAACGTTGTTCATGGCGGGCTGCCAGTGTCCTGATTTAGCCACTGCCATTCTTAGCCTTCCTCCCGTCACAGCCTCGTCCTCCTCTCTGTCTCTGTCTACAACTATATACAACCATATACATATTTATACATATATAACACCGATGGCCTACATACTCTAGTTCAATTAGCTGCCGTTGATGCTCTAATGGATGATGATGATGATGATGACGACGATGACGATGACGATGATTCGTAGCTTACACAGTTGTGCCATCGTGAATTAATTTTCCGTGTCACATTTATTCATAAAGATGTTCGAGACGATTGTTGTTGTTGTTCGCTTCTCCTTGAAGTGGATTCAGGTCTGCTCAATAAAAGTTGCGTTCTCTCTTTCTCTGTACCCCATTCTCGCTTACACACATATTACACATATTACATATATAAGTACACACATGTGCACACACATACATATTTGCATACACGAACGTACACACATGTCAACAGCTGGTCACGTCATGTGTGTGCGCACGCACGTGTGAGAGAGAAAGAGAGAGAAAGAGCAATAGAGCACAGCTGCCGGGGTGAATGGGGCACACAGTAGCTTCCGGTAGTTAACCCAGCTGTGGATCGAAGGGTACTTGGCCCCATGGAGGTGTGTGGAGGGTAAGGCAGTGACACCGAGGAGGTGCCGACGATAAAAGTGTGACCTCGCCCTCCAACAACCAGGACAGCTATACGGCTCGAAAATTGTGTGGCAGTGGCACTATAGGCTCTATAACTGTATGGCAGTGACACTATACGGTTATATAACTGAGTGGCAGTGGCACTATAGGCTCTGTAACTGTATGGCAGTGGCACTATAGGCTGGAGCCAAGAGAAGACCATCACGGGACCTGCGCCCAGTCATCTGTCGGCAAGACCTGTGCACGACAGGAGGACACTGTGCAGCCCCCAGGCTCCCCATTGCCCGCGCTGCCTTGATCGCCACTTGCGACCCTCCAGGGGAATGTGGGGAGGGGGAGTTGGGAGAGAGGGGGAGAGGGTATCACTGGTGGCGACCCACGGCGCTTGATGTCACTGACGATGCCAGCAGTTGCAGGAAAATGACAGCCATGCCTCGCCATCGATTAGGCTTTCCGTGTGTGTAGGCGTGTTTGGCTGTGTGTGTGTGTGTGATGGGGGTGGGCTGGTGCATGGATGGACGGAAGGTAACCTCCCTAGTCACGTGACCCTTCCCTCTCAGCTACCAACACCATACTGCTGCCTCAGCCATTGAGTCTTTATGAGAAGTACAATGCTGGATATCTAGTGTTGTTGTTGTTTACAGTAGACCATCTCAAATAAAATTCCACCAGAGCACTGCCGGGTGGAAAAGAACAGTTATCCAATCTGTTAGTTAACCCCTTCGCTGTACCCGAGAACCTCGGCGTCAGAGTTCTATGCGATGTTTCCACCCTGTCCTTAGTTTAACGGAAAGCAAAGGGTTAACGAATCTGTAGAAGCCAAAGGCAGACGCCTTGAGGTCTGTTGCATAAATTCATGTCTTGGACGTCAAGACCGTTGAGACTGACCCCTCCTCTCTGTCTCTCTCTCTCTCAAAAAAAAAAAAGAAAAAAAAAGGGAGAGGTGTTGAGAAACTGAAGGGATCGGGAGACTAAGCCTTGAATATTCATTGATACTGATCACTCCATCCACCAATGCAAAGTGAAGCAAGTTCCGTGAGCATGGCAGTTTGCTGTTGGACTCTTTCCCTGGTGGGCAGGTCAGAGGTCAGTTTGTGGCATTGGGGACAGGCTGTACTATTGGACGATACATATATTGAAGGACAGAGTGATTAAGCTGATTACACTCTCTCAATACAGATGATCTCATGATCTCAAGACTGATGATTACAAAATATCACAAGCAATGTGATGTGAACACCACCAGAGAGCACAGCTTGTATGAACTCTCCAATACCAGAAGAATTAAAGGGAAAACAAGTCAAATAGTAGATTGAACTTACATGATAGACATTAATATTCTAATTAGCATTGAAGAACGATCTTTACAACCGAGTGTAAACCACAGGTGTGAGGGGACTCAGGTGAGCCGCCATGGTGTTCCTGTGTGTGACAACTGTCAGTGACAATAATGAATGAACCTTTCTTTAGTGTGACTTGCATTGAGGCGGTTGTAGTTGTAAGACAGTTTGTACAGATTCTCACACAAAGCCAGGGATTTGAACTTCTTTTCAAAGGAAAGGATGCAACTAAGACAAGTCTGCTTACATTTCTCGTGACTGCTTGGCACAGACACCATCACTCCGTGCTTTTCATATTTTCAAACTATAAAAGTCACGGGTGTGCTGGCCGTTTGGCAGAGCTGATAATAGTTTTATATCACCGCCTGACATTTTTCTTGTCAAATGGAACTACTGCTGACACTACTCCAGCATTTCGTGAGTATTTTTTCATCCACTGACTGTTTCATTCAGTTTGTCTTCTCTTGCCAACGAGTCCACAAACATGGCGGCCTGGAGTCTACCCGAAGCTGTTGTAGGCGAAATCGCTTGAAAACCTGAAATTTTGCTCGGACATGATGCCCAACATCAGCATCTATCAGTTAATCCCAGCTTAGCATTTGAATTGTTTCTCCTTTTAGACTTTGATGTTGTCCCCCAAAATGTCTGCCCAGGATCAGCAAGATACAAAGATAACTCTGAACAGTTCAAGTCTCTGTGTGTTGAGCAAATGGCGGGCGTGTGACGAGGGAGCGAGGAAGAGATGTTGATAAAAAAAAAAAGTTAAAAAAATTAACTAAATAAAAAATCGACACCCCACGCTGTGTGCGAAACGGGAGAGAGAGAAAGAAGAAAAAAAATAGTCAAACATTTGTTTATAGTCTACAGAGAAAGATGGATCTCGTGCGTGCGTGTCTGTGTGTGTGAGAGTATCTGTGAAAGAGAAAATGATTGTGTGTGTGTGTGTGTGTTGTCAACACAAAATATGCATCACTTCTTCACAATCATGTAACCTGCCTCTAGAGGGCGCGCAGGAGCAGGTGGAACCGTGTTCTTGAAGAATCCGCCGGGTGTTGCTCCGGAAGTGTCAAAGGTTACGTCAAAGACGACATGACCTGAAGGGAAGAAGAAAGAAGAACATAGAGAAGCCACACAGGGGAGGAGAGGTCGGAAGGAGTGGAGGTAGTGGGAGGGATCAGGTCATGCATTATGAATACAAAGGGGCCGACTACCGTGTACCTCCCAACGACAAGTGCAGTGCGTGCACGTGCCTCAGTCCCTTCCTGTGGAAAATCCAGCTTCTCGCTCCTTCCTGCAGATCGATGACGGCGGCGACAGCATGTACACCACGGCTGAGCACAGCGAGTGCAGCACATTCCTGTTGCTAACGGTTCTCCGTGGTGTACAGAAGTATCGGATTCCGGAAGCGCTACTTTCATGTATTTATTAATTTTTTGCCAGGAAGGAGTTGCAGGTGAATAAATCCAATAACAAGCTGCATAAAATTATCTAGCTGTTCCCGGTTTGTTTGTTTTTATTGTTGGATTTTTTTTTTTTAGCTGCCTCCTTATGAAGCTAAATAAAGATGCCCTATATCCACATCGCACAAAAATCAATCCGCGCCTCGCAGGTTCTGCTGCTGAGCTTGGAGTCCGCAGGCTCGCGAGAAAATGCGGGGAAAAGAAGAAAATTTGAAGTAAATGATTGTGGAGAAGTCCCTGTCACTGGGATGGCAGTATGATGGAGATGTGATGCCGTGGACCAGAGACTCCTGTTCATGGTTGGTTGTGGGGTCACCATGATGTCAGTCGCTTGTCCGACATCCGGGGTCTTCATGTCAGAACCTCCGCCATCCTTCTTGGAACTTGTTGTTCTGTGAGATGTCCGTCATCAGAATCTTTAAATCATTATATCTTGTTAAAAATTGTCTTTATATGCTTGCTCCTTACGAATACTGAGAAATTTGGATTAAAGAACATACAAATTTTGTGTATATTTTTTAAAATGCAAAGATGAAGTCTGAAACCCGAGTGGCTAGAACTGGACAAGTGGTTCATCAGGTGCAGACCAGGCTAAAAAAGGGAAACAAATCTCTATTTCTGCTACTTTTACCCCCCTCTGATGAATCAGTCGCTTTCAGTTGGGCAGGAGATGTTTACTCAACCCATCTCGCCATTTTCTGTTCCCATCGAAGTTCTATTTTACCTTTATTTATTAGTTCATAAATTTCACTTGTATGTACATTGTCCTCCGTGGTCCTTCCTGCAGTCACACACGTGATTAATTATGATAATCTGTACTAATTAACCAAGAACCTAACCTCAGCTATTAAAACTCAACACCCAGATATTTTCAAGTCAATCAAAAACAAACATGTACCCGCACAAACTGAAGCTGTGTGTTTTTTTTTTTTTAAATCTTTGCTGCTATTGGTCAGTTCAGTCAAAGCGCCATCTGCTGGTTGGAGCTGTGTTTATTAACAAGTTGGATAACTCAGTCTGCCCCCTGTGTTGGTATAAACATTTGCATTCATGCAGCTTATCAGCATGGCTTGATCTCACACCACCCGACACTTGGTCGTCGTGTCAGGAACCGCTGACAACACCATGGCGGCTGTCGTGGGTCTACGACGACGTCGACACTGATAGCAGACGGTTCGTGGGTCTGCAGTCCTCGGTGGTCTGATAGGACACGAGCCTTGGGTGTGTGATGGTGAGTATGGTGACAGGACGCGTGATGTTAGGGTAAGGCGTGTCATGGAGTGGCTCATCGTGTCAAGAGAGAAATACAGAGATATTATCTTGATACTTTGGGTGTGGAGTACTTTGGAGGAGACGGTTGCTTTGGGGGGAAGGGGACGATTTTAAATTTTAAATTTAAAATTAAAGTGTCATGAACAGGACTGGACTCAAAGTCTTTCAAGGATTGACTGCAGAAAGAAAGCAATGGAAGTATCGACCTCAGATTATAAAAGTGCGAGAACTATTTAATGTGCTGGGGTGCATGGTGTTTGCACGGGTGCTGCCGGGAAAAGAAATGAAAATTTTGCTAATTAAATGTGTTGGTGACTTCCCCTTGGACGTGGTTTCCGGTTGAGTTCGTGCACGCTTGCCTGGAGGTGTGTTTGCTGGAGTTCTTCAACTTTGGTGCGTGTTCGCGAAAATACAAAACCGAAGCATGTCATTCTGGGACTTTAATATGTACTCATTATTTTTTCCCTCCTTCCTAGACCAAGAAAGTGCGATGATCCACACCCGCCAGCTCAGTGGAAATTGAAAAAGTTGATGATGTGAGATAGTTTGCATTTGGGAATAATATCACAAACAGCCACGTGGATTTTATTTTAAGGTTTGAGTACCAGAACGAGATTGCTTAGATATCTACTTGAATGGAGATCCACCGGAGAGACTGAGATGTAAGAGAGATCCATAGATAAAAATGAGATCCCATAGAGGTCAACAGATTCGATTGAGAGACAATCATTAACAGACTAGAAATTTATTCAGAACAGGTATATCCGGGTGGTAAGATGGTTATAATTTTGTTCTCAACTTGACAGTCATAAACACTGTGTAAGTATATTTTTTTATTTATATATTTATATATTTTATTTATATATATTTATTTATAGATTTTTATTTATATACTTATTTATATATTTAGCACTACTGTGATGTTTATGGGAAAATGTGAAAAGAAAATAATGTACGGATGTACGGATGTCCAGAAACAGAGAATCAAAAGAGAAAATGCCAGAAACCACCATTAAGCTTCTTGTAGGTATCATCTATAAAAGCCAGAGTTACCAGTATATGACAAATAAAATCCTTTTTCAACGACAAGATAAAAGTTTCTTGTGATCATTAAAAACCGAGCTAGTTAAAGAAAAAATGAGATGAAAAAATAAAGAAGTAAAAAGATGAAAGAATTAAGATTTCATGTAAGCGGCGAAAAGAACAAGGAGACAAGAAGGAGGAGAAAACAAACCAACGATCAGAATCTTGCAGGAGATGGAAATGATGGCGATTGGGCCACCGGAGACTGGAGGGGAGCACAAAGGCGGGGTTCGATTTCACATTAGCGCTGTTTACGTCACGAGGTGGGAGGGGAGGGTGACGGGGCCTGCTTTTCGTTGATTTCTGGTGGTGTTGGTGTGAAGAGGGTGGCTTTCTGGCATCGTGGTTTTTTCTTCAAAGCCTCGCGAATCTGCAATGACATGTTCTTTGTCATCTTAGACCATCTTGGGGGAACTGCGCTGGTAAACACGTGGTGACGTACAGAGGTCAGCATGTGACGTGACCCCACGCCTACATTTCACATGAACTTTCTGTACGATGGGATCCGAGCCCTGCATGTCGAGGGCTGAACACACGGTGAACCATTTACATTTACTGCCCTTAAGGCTATCAGGGTATGGGATTTCTTTTCTTTTTTTTTTCTTACTTTGGAAAACGATGGAAGAAAGAAGGGTTTTGCTGGGAAATTGTTTTTGTTTTTTAAGTGGTCGGAAGAAAGCGGTCGTTTGAAACCTTTAATTGCAGAATTCGATCGTGAAGGGGAGAGAATGTTGGAGCATGTATCGCAGCACGTGCTGAAGCCAACGAGGGCCTGGAGACTGTAGCATCTCCACCAACGACCCTTGATGGCAGCTGCCTGCCTGCTGGGGCAGGTGAGGTAGGGTGGCGGGTGAGGGAGGGGTAAAGGTCACGAACAGTGGACAGGGTCAGGAGTGGGCTGGCACCAGCTTCCATGGGATGCCGCTGGGACTGTGCTGTGTGTGCGTGCGTGTGTGTGAAAGAGAGTGATATATATATAGAGAGAAGGGAGAGAACAAAAGCCAGCAGCCAAGGGCGAATCATTCGACTGCAAATTCAGTGTCTTCTCTTCATGATGGTTGTCGGTGATGGCTGCAGACCTCTGACACAAGGCGGCTGCTGTTGCGGCTGTCATCATACAGGTCACGTTGACCAGCTTATCTCAGCATCACTTCTGTCCGTGTCCCGACATGCTGCGCGACACAGCTGACACGCACTTGGAAATGCTGCATCATCATCATCATCATCATCATCATCATCATCATCATCCATCATCCATCATCCATCATCCATCATCATCATCATGAAATAATTATTGCTTTTCTGGTGTCCGGTCTTGGTACGACTGTCAACGACTAGCATCCTGGTCTTCATACCATCGGTTGTTGTCCTAAAGCTTTTGGACAAGTGTTCTCCCTCCAAACATCATTAACAATAACTCATCACAAAACATGAACAATAAAGAAAAAAGCGATCACTGAAGTCCGTTCCAAAAAAGAATTTTTAATGAAAATTTCCCACGTTGAAAGTATTTACTACTGAGACAATATTTGCAAACAGACTTGTAACAAGTCCTGCCATTCGTACTACTGCACAGAAAACAGTAAAGTAACAGTTAGTTTGTCTAACCTGTCTGTGTTTATTTATTATATTTATCTTCCGCTGTTTGATGATCCCTCTGTCCAGCACATTTATTTTATATTCCTGCTGCCTGCATTGATGATGATTGACGAGAAGATTTTTGTTATTGGTAGAGGAATTCAGCGCTCATCCACCTTCTGTAAAAACTTGTCTTTATTCATGGCCCACCTGCTGCTTTCTTTTATCCCCAGATTTTCTCAGTTCGTGAAGTAATTAATAAATATTTATAGAAGTTCAAATGATGGGGAAGTGGTGGGACATCCTCACTGCCATGCTACTGTTTAGACACGAACAAATTATGTTTGAATTCCATAGTAAGAATTTCCTGCTTGAAAGTATGGGGGCGAGTTGCTTGGTTGATTGGTTGACTCCTTCCTTCATTCATTTAAAAAAAATATTTTATTTTATTTTATGTTATTTATTTTATTTATTACGTTTGACATTGGGACAATGTGCTAGACATGTAAGAAACCAAAAAAAAAAGTGAAGTAGACCCAAAGAGTCTTGCCAATCTGTGGTTTTTCATTAAATGTCTTATAATAGAAATTACTGAGTAATGAGACTGTGTTAATAAGCTTGACCGAGAACATTGCAAAACATGTTTTTATTTAGTTATTTAGCTTCAAACCCTTAAACATGACATTGTCCTGCAATGAATACTTGTTCTGCCAGTAAAGACAGTTGTTCAGGTGGGTCACAGTGGAGGAACTACATCAACCGCCATCCATGATGCACCGGTGTCCTGTTTATTTATTTACCACCGAGTAACAACGGAAAGCAACTCCATTCCTTTTACAATTCCTTAGGGACTTTTTTCTCTGAGTGAGGCGAGGAACTTGACTGGAAGTCATCTACGGGTGGAGGTGTACAGAGGGTCAGGTAGTCGGGGAATCAGTTCACTTGCACCTGGAGAGCATCCCGAACCTGAAGCGATCTTAACAACCTTTCTTGCCTGCACTTGACAATGTCCACGGGGAGGATGCTTCTTGTGGACATCCCCCTCACTAAACACCCGAGAGACTGGATTCTACGGGTACCTTTGGCACAGACTGAACTTCCTGGGGTCAAAGCCGGGTGGAAACCCTCAGTGAGTGTAAGAAAGGACAACTGAACTCACCTGACAGGTGTCGTGCTCATGGTGGCTCTTGCTGTGTTTTTACCACCTTCTACAAGTAAATAATGTGTTGCACGGGTAGCAATCATTTTGAGAGAAAAAATATCATTTTGCCTCCAGCACATAATCGGTGTTAAGATGATTCCCAGCTGCGCATGCGCAAACCTAAAACCGTTGACACTGGCCATAATTCTTTGTCCACTTAACTGCAAAATTACGGTTTACGTCAGAAGCGAACGCAATCCACAGAATTTAAAATCCGTGGTTTGTGTTTCTGGTGGAGAAGTTGGTGGCATCAGCAGCTCTGGACGATGTTTCCATTAGAACAGGCTTCAGGAGATGTTGACTACCCCAGGGTTAGTTTAAGAAACCGTTACACCGTCTTGGATTTAAAGGCAAGCACAAACATCGGAGGTTAGCTGCTACTCCCGATGTCCCAGCCTTGTGTATGACTACCGAGGGTTAGCGAGAGATGAAGGGGAGGGAAAAGAAACCTGAATGTCTTGATGGTTCATCGCTCCTGTCCACGTCCCTTGTGTCTGTGACATTCGCTGAATGTCGGATCATTGTCTTACAAGTGGTCCTCCTCTTGTCTCGCTCCTCGTTCCGCTCGATGCAGGATCGTCTACACAAGTCCAGATAATCGTGAGAGGAGTCCAAACCACTCCAGTCTGTGTATCTTCATTGAAGGCGGGAGGTTCTCGACTCGCCCAGTAATAATGATAGTTAATAATTATAAGATTGTGCGTAGTCATCTACTTGTCCACATTGCTACATTACACCCTTCCACCCAAGAATTGTGAAGATACTGTCAACCTTGTTCAGTCCAACACTTTCAAATAAAAGGATAAAACTCTGGGTGGTTCTGTTTTCAACCAACTACCCGACATCTTACCTCCCGGGTCCATTTTATCTCAGTATTTATGGATGCCCTGTCTGTTCTGTATATTTTCGTACTTTTCCTAAACTGTCAACATTCCATTAAATATTTTTAAATGTTTTCTGAACTGTTTGGGGTTTTTTTAATTCTAGAACTCAGGAGGTTGGTGTGAATTTTTTTGGTTCATTTTCCACATTGGCTTTTTGTAATTACGAGTGTAAGATGGCTGCGTGATGGCTTCAGGAAGTTCTGTCAGATGGCGCTCGGGATACATCCAAGTCGTTGTAGACCAGCTCACCACCTGTCCTCCCACCCAGCCACCCACACCAACCCTGTAAAACCTGAAAATCAGACCAGCACACATACCACAGAGCATGGTGTCGGAGTCATGGCGCTGGTGGTGAAAGGTAGCTACCTCGGTCCTGCGCCATCGATTCCCTTTGTTCCTGCAGATCGATGCGCTGACGTGTCCTCGCCGCTTCCTCTGCAAAGCATCTCGGGTAATTCCGGGTCTCGCGCCCGTGCCGGCTCCACGCGTGCCCTTAGTGTTGGACGAGTTAATTAAAATCTTCTCAGCTGTCGGGAACCCATTTATCTGAACACGCGGCGCTCCACGCGGAAACTTGCCTCTCGATTTAGTAAAAAACCCAAATGGCTCTCGCTCTCATCTGTTTGTCTGTGCTGACCAGATTACACAGAAAGGTACC
Source organism: Pomacea maculata (assembly GCA_004794325.1). NCBI lineage: Eukaryota > Metazoa > Mollusca > Gastropoda > Architaenioglossa > Ampullariidae > Pomacea > Pomacea maculata. The sequence goes on from SRHC01000714.1 coordinate 119,470, forward strand.
CTAAAAGATACAGAGAGAGAGAACGCCAAACAAAAAAAGGATGATAAGAGAAACGGAGGGAAAAATAAAAGAAAATACTTCATTAGAGGACAAATATTTGTTCTTTTACCATTTTCTCAGTATTAGAGCTCGTGCACATTTCTTAGCGATTGTGGTTTTTTTTCTTTTTTTCACCACCTGAGATTTTTGTTTTATTTCTTAACTTGTCACTGCGTCGCCGTTAGTTGCCGTTACCGTTACTTGTCATACGTTACCGTTACTTGTCATTATGCCATTATTGTTTTGTTCCAAGCTGTTTTTCATATCACTGCCGTTATTTTTAACATTACAATTTTTAATTTAAATGTCACTACTGCTACCTTTCATGTGTTGTGGTCGCTGTTACTTTTCTTCTCTAAGCACGAGACTCGAAGTTTTAGGAAGAGAACAAAATATTGTGAGCGGTTCAGACAGGTGGGCAACAGCAATGTGTTTTCCTACCTGCTCATTGATAGTGTGCGTACTGTAAATGTTTTACACACAGACCAGCACTTGTGGCACCTGTTGTTAGGGCAGTTTGCAGCAGCTGTTACATACTCTTGCCATAAACATGAAAGGTGGAGTCAGATAAACATGTTGCCAGACGCAGGATGAACATAAAGTATGAGCGGCTTAGCTGTCTGCTTCCGATGAACCACTCACCACGTTTAGCGATGTATTGTACACTTGGCCCCCAGATGATGTTTTTACCTTTAAAAAACGTAAAAGATAAAAACTATCATAGTCGTTAGACAGTAAGAATATTGTGAGTGGCTCACCGGGACTACAACATGTGGATACAAAGCTCAACACTCTCCTTTCACCGTCTTTATTTCTCGACAGTGGCGAGGTGTGGGGGCGGAGTTTGTAACCTATAACCTCCAACGGATCAGGAATCCAGGAGTTACTCTTTATCCATCAGGTTGTATGGAGTATTGTCGCCGGTGCAACAGAACTATACTGCTAGACTTTAGAGACCTATGTATGTGCCTACAGCTATTTATAGTGTCCTTTGAACTCTTTCCTTTGAGGTCAGGTGTTCACCAGAGGACAATGTGACTTCAACTCTCGGCAATGTATAGCTTTTCCTTTTTATCCTCCTTCTTTAATGAAATATCGATGGGGCATCAAGGATATGTTGACCTTTAAAGGTCGCCGCGCTGCATTCACTTTTCTTTGGAATGTCTTGTTCAATGTGTGGATCTGTGATCCCTTGATTTTTGTTTTATTTTTAATCGACCTATCCAGACTTAGGGTCAAACGGGGGACAAATGAGCTTATTGACAGCATCCTCCTGTAAGTCTGAGGTTTGACAGTAGATGGAGGTAGAAGAATTGCAGGCAGCAGTTGTCCTCACTATACTGAGCAGACATAGAATTTGCTAGAAACTCGCCAGGTGTGTAAATGATGTTCAGGTGTTGTCATACATGTTGCTCAGGCGATGGACGGCAACAACTAAACTTTCGCAACCGTGTTTGAACAGGGTATCATGTACCCTCCCATAGAACAGACAAGTGGAGCTAAGCCAAGTGAACAGAGGTGAGGGGGGCGTGAGTTGCGCGCCATTAATGAACTGTCGTTAATGAACCGGGTGAGAGTTTATGGTGGTGTTTTTTTTTTTTTTGCAGATAAAACTGATAGCACCGCGTGCCGGCCAACGGATTTGTTTATCGAAAGTTTCCTTTACATCTGGTGAATAAAACTTTAGGGGTATGTGTGTGTGTTACACACTTGAAAATGAAAAAGAGAATACGATGTAAAGCAACATATGAACAAGTATGGCATACTGAATGTGGATTGATAGTATTTTTTTTGTATGTGCATTATGAATGGAAGCAACTGATTCTTGTCCGCTCATCCCTCATTCATTCACTCATTCATTCATTCATTTCTTCTTCCTTTTTCTGTCCTTTGTTTCCTTTATTCTATTCTTTCCTTTCTTCCATTCTTTTATTTCTTAATATTTTCTTTCTTCATTGCTATTTTATTTATGCATTGTCTATTTTTCTTTCCTCTTTTATTCATTATTAGTGCACTTCTGTTTTCTTTCTTTTATTTCTTCCTCCTTTTATCTTGGACTTCCTATAGAGGAATGAACGTCTCACTACGAGTACTTTTGGTTAGTGACAGACATGGAATGTGTCTCTAAAATATTTGTGGATAACTCCCGTTTGATTTCTTTAGGTTTATTTGCTGGTGTGGCAACCTGAATCTTCTTGTCTTTAATTTTGAAATCAATATTGATCATTTCATCCATCCATCATCCAATAAGTCAATTACTATCGGTCATCGCTGTCGTTCGTTCGATGATGATGTCAAAATTCGTGGATAACAAGTCACGATCTAGCTCTGTGTCCAGAACCCACATCACTACCTTCAGTAACTCGCCCCAGGACTGGACCAACCAACACCGAACCACTCCTAGTCTTGCCGACAAGCGGGTACCTGACCCCCTGTGACCCCCAGTCGCCATTTTGCCCTCCCAGTGCGCGCTTGTTTGTCGGAGGGAGCCTCGCCGTGCCTCAGATTTACGTGTGATTACACTTTTTTTTAAAAAAAAGACACCATAGCACCTTCCTGTTCAGCTCACAGCTCCAATAATCATGGCAGGCAGGCCAGGCTTCGTGGAAAGCGCGCATGCGCAGTGGGGCTGGTGCCCTTGTTTGATCACGCTTCAAGCTGCGGCGAGAATTTAGAGTTATCGATCCTGCGTGGAGTTCATGGGATGTGTGTGTGTGTGTGGAAAAAAAGAAGAATGTGTAGATGGAACTGTTCTGCCACAGTGTTGGATTCTGAGAGCAGACGACAACAAGGTTGCTGCATCCGGATTCTGCTTACATGGAGACTGTCAATAGAAGTAACCACTGCTGTATTCATGACGATGATGATGATTGATGAATGATGATTGATGAGTGATGATTGATGAATGATGATGATTAAAAATTTTAGTACTGTGCAAAGGATACAACCTTACATGCTGTTCCAAGAAGGAGACTAGACAGCTTTCACTCCTCGGGTGGTTTTCCCACTCGACATCCTGTCCCGAAGGACGAGAGCTCAGATGTGTCCCTCACACTTGATGTTATTGACGAGGTGCCATGAACTCAAAGTAGTTTGACCTTAGCTATTTCTGTCCTGACCTTCTGTAGCCGCCATCTCCAAGCAAGCGTTTGTAGTGGCGGTCTCTACAGTTTGTTTCCTTTCATGTATGTTTTTGTTTTGTGTCTCTGTTTGTTTGTTTTGTGTCTCTGTTTGTTTGTTTGTTTGTTTTGTGTCTCTGTTTGTTTGTTTGTTTCTCTATTTGTTTGTTTTTTGTTTTAGCTTTTTGTTTATTTTAGTTTTAATTTGCTTTATTTTAGTGGGTATTTTTTTATTTATTTCTATTTCATTGCCTTACTACATCTGATTTGTTTGGTTTATTCCACGAAAGAATCATATAAAATAATGCACTGTAATAAACTTTCAAGCATTACAATATCATTTGATAAATAATAATATGGAGCAAGCTCTTAGCGCTTAAGATCAAGAACAAAACATGGACAGCATACGAGGGACAGGAAACAAACAAATAACATATGAACTATAAAAGAATCAACAACCGTACTAAATGTACTAAATAGTCCTTCCTGTTTGTGACCCAGTTCTTCCTCTGACCACTGTGGTGTCGATCGCCCTCGAGGTACATCAAAAGACAGTCTTTGACACATCATTGGTTTTATGTTCCCTGTACGAGATTCGACTCAGCCTCCTTGAAAAGTTATTCTCAAATTCCTGGATTCTACCATCAGTATCGGAAAGCAGAGTCTCCTTTTCACATTCGCAAAGCATGATGGGTACTACGAGGACCCTGTAAATCGTACTTATGAATGCCTCCGACCCTGTCCAGTCTGGTCATTACTCTTGTTTCTCTTGCTATCTTGATGCGGGTATCTGTCGGGAGAGAGGGTGGCTCTCAAGTACTTAAAAGCTGCTTACCTCTCTGATCCTCACTCCGTCCACGAAGATCTTTGCTTCAAAGTAACCACTGGCTGTGAGTTTGCTCTCGTCAGTGCTCATCTCCATTCCATTTGCATTGGACTGTCTGTCAGTCTGTTGGCAAGGTCTTGCAGGTCTGTGTCGGCATCTGCCAAGTCAGATCGATGTCATCTACAAATCGTAGAGTGAAAATCGGTCTTCCATCGATGGAAATGGACAGTGTGAGGATCATGAAGGGTTTCGTGCTCGTGCACATTGTTCTACAGAAAAAATATTGAACAGAACAGGCGATCGGGGACACCCTTGTCAGGCGCCTACTGGTGCGTGAACAAAATCTGGGTTTCGGTTATTCAGCAGTACTTCGCTTCGATGACTTTGATGACATCCTCTTCGATTTTGAATTTCCCCACCACATGCTGCATGCTAACCCAGCTACACTATGTCAAAAGCTTTTTTTAAATCCATTAAGTTGAGGTAAACAGTCCCGCTGATGTTGAGGATATTTAAAGCTGTTTAGTGTTTCCTTTATTTTATTTTATTTTTTTTTTGGGAAGGGGTATGAGTAGTGATTGCGTCCATTCTTTGGGCAATTCTTTGAGTTTTTTTTTCGCACAGAGCAGTCACTGCTTTTGTTGTTTCATTCACACCTTGCTGGAGCAGGTTAGTCAGGTGATTTTCTTTCTTTCGGTTTTCTTACCCTCTCTTTTAACCTCTTCATCTGCAGGCTCGCTGGTTCTTGTCTTGTTTGTTAGTTTTATGGATGTTACTGTCTTCAGTTAGATATTGTGTAGGTCTTCGCAATATTAAGTCCATAGGTGGAGTACAAAAGTGATTGCTGTGAGAAGGTGGCCATTGTTGTCTTCGATGATTGAGGTCTTGTGTTGACCTGACGAAGAGGGGCTATAGTACATCCACGAGCCAGACATCACCGTAGCACCTACCTGACATCTACACCAAGCAAACCTCACCAGTCCCAAGCGAACATGAGACAGTAAAATTAAACCAACCAAAAACACCGGAACGAGATTAAATCTTTATCTCACAAACGTTCAGGTATACCTTTGCGTTGTCCTGGCAACACCCAGTGGGAAAGCTAGAATAACGAACTAAAACCATATTTTCATCACTGCCTGTCGTTTTTGTTTATCTGCAAGAGAAGCAATTGATAATCTGGTTTATTACCTCAGCAACCACTGTTATCATCTTCGTGGATAATAACTGTTGCTTATGGTTACAATCTGCCTGATGTCAATGCTGGTCGTTTTCCATTCCGTCCTCACAAGTTACAGAAATGGACATAAGGAGCCATTCATGCTCCTCCCGAGCGTAGAACCGGAGGAGGAGGAGTGTGTGGTGTGGGGAGGAGGAAGAAGAGGAAGAGGAGGGAGAGGTTGAACTAGAGGGCAGTGAGTCGCGGGTATGGATGGATGCAGGCCACGAAGAAGGTCGATACCGAGAAGGTATTTTTGGCCGAGTGATTCTGTCACAATGTGACCATCAGGTTGACGTGTACTCACCGGAAGTGCAAGAGGTCACGACCTGACGCTTCTTTCACACGGTGCGCGCGCCCTGCGAGAAAACAAAGCTTTTATACAGGGTTTCATCGATGTCTCTCTGCATTTACCGTCTACCCCGCCAATAGCTCTGTACCCTCACGGGTGGATGCCTGCTTTGTAAAGTGTCCTTACCTGGAGGTGAGTTCTCTTTCAGGAGGAGAGTGCGATTAACGGGAAAGGAAACCAGAATACTTTGTGAACATTGTAGAAGTGAACATAATGATTTAGTCTCTGTGATTTATGTCAGGCGCTATCAACAAATCTTCGGAAAAAATATATAAATATATATAAATCCTCATTAATATTATTACCCTGTTGTACTCCTGTCGACAACTCACTCCTGTATTTATTTCCGCTTAGAAAGTGTGGATTGGACAATTAATCCACATACTTAACTAATTGTATGGAAGTCAGTAATTGTATCCAAATGTTTATTTGAGTGGATGTTAAATTATATCGTTGTTGTTTGCTATCTTTTATGTGTTGTTCATTGCGAGTTGGTGGGTCAACACGGGTACAGTGGGTTGATGACAGAGATACCGGTATCCAGAAAGGCATCAATCGTCATCATCATCATCGTATCAGATTTCGAAGCTGCAAATGGATTACATTTATGGAGGTAGAATAACAAGGTTTCTGTCTGTGTATGTGTGTGGCTTGTGTGTTTATATATACAGTGGAACCTCGGTTAACGAACTTAATCCGTTCTGGAAAGCTGTTCGTTATCCGAAATGTTCGTTATCCGAAACAGTTTTTTCCATAAGAAATAAAGGAAATAGATTTAATTGGTTCCCAGCCCCTGTTGACTCGCTAATATTTGAAAGTTACAGGCTATATAGGTATTTGATTTTAATGAGAACAGTTATAGTGCAATATAAACGGAGTTAAATAAACATAAAAACATTAACGAAAGCATTTAAACATCAGAAAACTTGCCATTTTGACGGCGTGGGTGGAAGCAGGTGTGGGGAGGAAGGGGGGAATTACTGCTTTGATTCCCCCTCCATGAGCACACGTGACATTATAAAATCGGGGGTGATTTCCCTTTTCTGTAGCTTTGAGGTTAAAGGAAAAAACTTGTCCAGTGTCTGTTCCTTCTGCCTTTTTTGTAAAACTCTTCGGTAATACGACATCACATATCCGACAGACGCATGCCACCTTCATACTTTGAAATCATTTCCTTTTTCAATTCATTTGTTGGCCGCTTCCTTGTCATTACCTCACTACTATTAATTGCTCTTAATCTTCTTTGGAGCCATTATTGAGGATTATCTTATTATCTTATAATCACTAAATAAGAAGGATGCGCATAGATAAGGAACGACCGATCGTAACTGTGTCTCGAGCGCGAATGATGACATGCTGGTCGGTCACGTGTGGTGGCTGTTCGTTATCCGAAATTTTGTTCGCTATCCGAGACAAACTTTTAACGAAATTTTTGTTCGTTAACCGAAATATTCGTTATCCGAGGCGTTCGCTAACCGAGGTTCCACTGTATTTCCACAGACTGCTCTGTCTGGGGGTCTGTTTAGTGATGTTTAGTCGTAGCGCCATCTGCATAGAGTATATGTGTGTATAAGACCTCTCGTGTGAGTATTTGTGTGAGTGAGAGAGACAGAGACCTCTAGTGTGAGTATTTGTGTGAGTGAGAGAGACAGAGACCTCTCGTGTGAGTATTTGTGTGAGTGAGAGAGACAGAGACCTCTCGTGTGAGTATTCCTCTCTGTGTGTGTGAGTGAGACAGAGACCTCTCGTGTGAGTATTCCTGTGTGTGTGTGTGACTGCCGAGGTCTCTCACATTGCCAGTGCTGCCCTCATTGCCAACCACGCGTCTAGCGACCTCCGCCAGTGCAGCTGACGCATTACAACAGCAGGGACAACAGCAACATGAACACGAGCAGCGACAACACCACCAGCAGAAGCACGACCACACACCAGCACTGACGGCACCAGCGAGCGAGCAAGAGAGGAGGAAAGAAACAGAGATACACACAGAGGGAGAGAGAGAGCGCGCGCTGCGACAAACGCAAGCGGCCTGCCGCACGAGGTCCAAGTGCTGTGCTGCGTACCACAAGCTGACGTGGACCGCCGCCGCCACACAGCAGCAAACGGCAGCAAACGGCAGCAGACGACAGCAGTGCTGCAGCTCCCGTCGCTCCCAGACTGCCTTTCTCCCCTCACTCGTCCCTCGTTCTCTCCCCCCTTCTCCCTCCGCCTCCTTCCGCTTCTTTCGTCCGCCTGCTTCCCTCCCTTGTCTATGGACCGATTCCCCGGCTGGCCTACTTGGGCCAGCATCAGCCCAAGGCATGGCTAGTCGTCGCCCTTCCTGCTGTCGCCTCATCGACGCCGTCGTCGTCGCCGTCGTCGTTTCTGTGCTCGTCTGCAACTGTCGGTCTGTTGTGTTTCTTGGATTAACCTCGCGGCCGTCAGCTCCAGCAAGCTGTTAGAACACGAGAGGGGGGGTGTCTCCAAGATGAATTTCTTGACAATGGTATGTACGCAGAACTGGTGATGTGCTGTCGCCTTGACTTTTGCATGGCTCTCAGCCCTCAGTCTCCCACCCGTCCACCCTTCCACCCCGATCTGTCCATATCTCCTGACTCCTGCTCTTATTTTTTTCTTTTCTCTTTCTTTAACTCTTTTGCATTCCATCACTATTTCATATGTCACTCGTCAGCTTGCCTCTCGTTCTTTCTTTTTGCCTCCAATGCACTCACACTCACGAACACACAGATAAACACGCGGTTGGAAGCATAACATGTGTCAGTCTGTGAGAGTGTATATATATATAATTTTTTTTATTTACCATATTCTTTTATTGACGACCAATTAATTACCGGGGTGTCCTGTGCATTTTGTTGCACATTTTCCAGAAAGCTATTTTTCCACAAGAGGGCGCCTCTCTCATTTTCTAGATTATCGTTGATGTTGTTTGCGGCCCACCAAACCTTCGTCAACATGGGAACTGCGTTTGTCTCTCCATCCCACCCACCCTCCTACAATTTATGGTTTAGTTTATCGTTTGTCGATTTGCTGCTGGAGGAGCCGCCAGCTTATTTATCGTCGACGGTTGACAACCCACGACGATGTTGCTCAATGAGCGCTGAGTGAAGACGAGAGTATATCTCGCACTGGAGAGATGCCCGGTGAGGAGCGTGCTCCTCGTCTGACTCCACGCACGCGGTGCTGACGTCATCGGGATGTCGACGGCCGCGAGGTGTCATGGCTGTCCAGCCATCGTCCACCTCATCTCCCCATGAACAAACACATTCCCATTTTCTTCTTTCTTTATTCCCATTTTTTGTATTTTTTGTCTTTTCTGTCTGCTGCCATGGTGAGTGGCTAGCTGTGTCAAGGAGCCGTGGTCATGCAGCACCAGCGACGGTTGGCTATCAGTACAAGACCTTACTACCCGTCCTTGTGTTTGTTTACACAGTCTTGTGTGCTCTGTGTCGACAGGTCCTCGTTAGAACAGCATAAGAATCTATTATTATCATTGTTGTTGTTGTCGCTTCTGTTCATTTTATTGTTGGTACTGAGAGTAGCTTTATAAAGTTATGTAAACACCTTGACAGACAACAAAGGACAGTTTTCTAGAGGTAGGTTTATTTTTTTATAATATAGTTCTTCTAATAAGTGGGAGGAGGGTAGGGAGGATATCATGAATAGATATGAAACTACAGAGGAAACCAACGCTGTAAACTGCTACAATCAGAAAGAACCAAACACCGCAAGCTGAGATTTGAACCTAGAACCTCTGAGGATTGGAGAATTTTTAAACACTGTGTGTCCAAGAATTTTTATTTTTCCACGACTTCTATCCGTCACTCACTCTCTCTAACACACACACACACACACACACGTGCATGCAGACACGCGCACGCACACACTATCATAAAAGAATACACGTTTGCATCAGTATTAGGTACGTGTGCACTCGCACTAATTTCGGTGATTTTCTTAGAAACCTCTACCTGTTGCTTCATTTCTTGTGAACCTCGCACAAAGGGGCACGGCCTCGATGGATTGAAGTATTCGTTTATTTCTTTTGTCTTTTCCTCCTCTCTTTCCGCTGCTTACCTGCTGTTCGTCTAATTTCGTGATCATCGAACAGTCGCGTTTGTACCTGCGGAAGAATAATGGCGACCAACGCGCCACCTACGGCTATCGATTGAAATGACAGGGAGGGGGGTGAGCACAATTACCTACCTGACAGGTAAACGGAACCAGGTGGCGGAACTGGCCCCGCACTCGGTGCACGCGGCCTCGTGCGAGGGGACACAATGCAGGCGCATGATGTGCAGGGTGGTGGAGCGAGAGAAGTTTTGTTCATCCCTTCGCCAGTCACTGATTCAAACAGACCTACATCGTCAGGGTGGCCGCCATGTTGGATGGTTGAGTGCGCGTTCGACATGCGCAGACGACGTGGTGCAGCGCCGAGCCGACTTTACAGAGTTCGAAACCTGTGATGTTCATCTTGGGAGTAAAGTGATGGCCCATCTTTTTCACATCCGCAGGTCACTCAGGCGTTAGGAGACACAGAAGGGTGAGTCATAGCGAGAAAGAAAATGTCTTTTGTCTGACATACATACATCCGTTAACATACGTCACACACCTGTTACACGTCACATGCTACGTCAGCAATCATTACAAGTATTCGTCACTTACTTGTTACCTGCATTACCTACCTTTCACACCTATGCTACACAAGCATTACTCGCGTTATTCGCATGCAACAGGTGCTGCACACCTTCCTGTCTTCACACGTGACCACAGGTGATGGCTTTTATGTGTGTTGTGTATTGATCCACGTGTCATCGCTTATTGAACACGCTTCGCGGAGTTTCTGTATATGTTGGTGTATATATAGAGCGTGCTAGCAAAATACTTCTATAATGAAACTTTGTTTGTCTCTCTTTCCTTTCAACAGAATAGAGAGAAAATAATTAAACGTAGAATAACAATTCTATTGGTGCAGTTGAGAAATGATCGTATCATTAATATCTTTTGATTAAAAAAATGCAATCATTTTCATTGAATGGCGGTGAAGCGCGCGCGCACACACACTGGTTATTCCTCCGATGTCTGTTCCTCGTTCGTGCAATCATACGGTAGGATTTCAGATCGTTGGCTGATCCTGCAGGATCACAGGACCTGGATAGGATGTGAGACAATTTTTTACCTGTAGCAATTACTTCCAGCTGGGAAAAGCATCGGAAGTGCAGCAACGGCTGACACTCGTTAACCCGATCTCTTCAAGTACGTCACCGATCAACTGTTGCATACATACGTCACCGCAATGTTGTTGCCACAGCTGCTGTCCAGTCGTGAAGCGCAAACACCAGCTGTTTATCCAAGTCAGCCCCAGCCAGCCTCGTTTCTATTCCTCGTTTGGAGCTGAAAGCAGTTCATTGACAGCGCCAGCTGTTTGGTGACGTCACGGAGCTTACGGACCAATGGGTATTGATTGGTAGCTGGACACACTGCTCGTGAGTGTGAGGGTGTGGGTGAGTGGGTGTGGATGCTTGTGGGCCGCATCATTGAATCCCAACAGTTCTCTAGAAGGCAGTATCAGGTGTCGTGGATGTTTGTTTGTTTATATTACTGAGCTGGTATCACAACAAATAATTTCAGGAACGTTTGCAAACCTCGCATTGCGATGAGAAAATTCTGATGAACGTTGTCCAAACCCTCGCGAATGTGATAAGCCAATGGTGGGTTGTGTTTCATCCAGCAACGGTCACCATGCGCACGCGCAGTCACGATCGCTTGCGTAAACAGGAAACGGAGACAACTCGGCTGATTATCACGTGACACTTCTCTCTGGCAGGACTCGGCAGGTCACCTGGTGCCCTGTCATCGATTTGCAGGTAACAGCTTCTGAACGTCCGACTATTGGGTTCGTGGACTGCACCAGTGTTTGTTTAATAACCGCCTTCCTGAACCTCCGATAAAATCTTTGGGAACAATGGCAGTGTGTTTGTGTGTGTGTTTGTGTGTGTGTGTGTGTGTGTGTGAGCGCGCGCGCGTGTGTGTGCATTTCATACACAAGGCCGGGATATGGCACTAGAGACGCAAATAACTGTTCAAAGGTTAATTATTTAAAATTATAAATAGCGACAGACACGTCTAATCAGATTATCCTGGAACTTAACGACAGCAGGAGGCAAAACAAGGATTTTATTACAGACTGTTAGCGGTTGAACACGTAGTCAAACATTTATAACTACAGCCTGATATTTATGCAAACACCTGTTCATAGATTCCTTATCATAAAACAGAATAAGAACGAGACAAGGACGAGGTGTATGCATGTCCTCCACCCCTCCATCATCCATTTACCAATCACCCGTCCACCTCTACCTGTCCCTTCCCAAGATTCTATGCTTGTCCCTTCCCCAGTCTTTCTTTCCCCAGGAGGTGAGGGAGGGAGTGTGGTCCGAGTCTAGTCGTTCAAAAACACTTCACCACCCTCCCACCACAGCCCCACCACCGCCACTGAATACACGACAAGTCCATTGGCAGCCTGTCCCTCACAATGGACCACAAGAAGCGGCAGGCGGCGGGTCGAAGTCAGACAAGTTCACGAGTGGATGGCGAACCGGACGAGATGACAAAAAAACTTGTCACATCGAAATCTTTAGAGTCAGTCGGTCCATCGCAGGTGGCATTGAAAAAATAAACACATACCTGTGTATCTTGGGCGCGGTTTAGAGTGTGAGTCAGGCAGTGCATGTGTGTATTATAATGCCATCCATAATATATATCAGGGTTAGGGAACATCCGAGAGCCCTACAAGGCCCGAGAAATCCTTGTCTGCCCCGGCCAAGGCAATCCCAGGTAAGAAGTATCTTGTCTCCAATCCCTACTCCGGTCCTTGGTGAGTACAGATGACCCGGAGCATAGATACAGGTCTAGAATAATCTCATGGATTATCTGTTTATGTGGACTGTGTACAGAGATTAATGGATTAGCTCCCGGCATCAGGGAACAAAGCCCAAGAGTGCTTTACCACCCGTTGTCCTTCTTGTCACCATGATCTCAAAGATTTCTGTGGACACCCGACTTCCGTCTGGAGGATCAACAGTAGAGGTTTATTCTGGAGTAAGGTCGACCAAGAATTGTCTTCTGAAGAATTTATTGACAGCATGATCTATAAACGAGAGAAGACTGATGATTTCCTCGTTTTACATTCACTGGTTATTTTGTTTAATGAAAGCAGCCAATCAGAACTAGCGTTGCTCGGGTTTTTGTCGGACTGATGTCCTGTAAGTAAAGTACACGACTCCGGTAAGGCGACAGATTTTTTTATGACATAATCGATCTGCACCACATGTTCATAGGCTGATTTTTTTTCTTTTTTTTCTTTTTCTTTTTCTTTTTTTTTTTTTTTTTGAATGAACCAGCTTTAAGTGAGCCACAAGTTCGACCTCATATTTGTTCGAAATTTGTGTGTGTGTGAAAAGCTTATAAAGACGATTTTCTTTAGACGCAGTTATCACTTGTGGTTAACAGTGCCCGTGAATTTGATTGGTCAGACCAGTCACAAAATGTACCGAGGCAGCAGCTGGACTATATTCTCGAACACAGGAGGGAGTGGCGAATAGTGACAAAGTGTACTTTGATGATTCAACATGTTGCTGAGCGAGTAAGATGGGGTCAGGAGATGGACAGAATGTAGAAACTAGTAGCACAGCTAACCACTTGCTTTCCACCCGCCAGAGAGTGACACATGATCCCCTGCCCCTCGTAGTATGGAGGACACCAGTGGTCTGCGTCGAAGACTGTTGATTGTTGATGTTGTCTGCCGAGCGCAACAGTGGAGGGCCGTAGATCGTCGTTGATGTTGTCTGTCGAGCGCGACAGTGTTCTCGGTGGAGGGCTGTAGGTCGTCGTTGATGTCGTCTGTCGAGCACACCAGAGTGTTCTGAATGGAAGACTAAGTGGCAGAGACACGTTGACACCAGGTGCAGTCTGTTGACAGCGATGGGGACTGAGAAGGGAAACAACAGCACAAGCGTGACGTAAGCATTTCTGTTCAACATCTTTTAATCTCGATCACGTGGGAGCCTCTTTGAAAAAAAAAGCGGTTTGCAGAACAGACATTACGAAAGAATGTTGTCGCCAGAAAGAAGCTGCCAGGAATGTATAATTCTTTTTTTCTCTTCTTGTCTCTAGTTCTGTCCATCCTTTTTATCTCTCCTCCTCTCTCCCCTCTCTCTCTCTATACCCACCCAACCCACCAAAAAAAAAATCCTTCTTGGTCGATCTCTTTTTCTCATCCTCTGTTGTCATTGCCTTTGAGGTCCTAAAAACTGTGTGTCGGGACGGAGAGAGATAAGAGAAGGTAGGTGGACAGGCAGAAAAAAAGAGGACAGAAATGGAAAGAAGAGGAAGGTAAGAGAATTTTTATTCATCCACTGCTTAATCTCCCTCGATGGCCTATCTCATGATTTGCATGAAAAAGAGGCTATGGGGGCAATCTAGTCGGAAAATGTGAAATTGTGAAACTGAAACGAGATAGTGAAGAGAAGGATCAATGTGCAAATTGCTTGGATGAGAGAAAACTCGAGGAAGGAGGTTAAAAATGAAAATAGAAGTTAGCACAAACTGCTCTTGATGTCTTCGTCAAAGCCTTTTGGGTTTCTTGGTCGTTTCTCGAAATCTTTCTTTCTTCTGTGTTTTTATACCTCTATTTATCTCCTCTTTTTCAGTCTTTAATGTCTTTACCTTTGATAGCTGGTGTGTATGTGTGCGCGCGCTCTCTCTATGTCAGTCAGACGGTTTCAAGTTCCCATGCAAGGACCTCGACGACAGCAACAAAATAAAACAGGATATTGATGTTAGTGGGTTAGGGTTAGGGTGAAGCTGTTTATTTGTTTACTTAGTTAACGAAAATTAAAATATAAAGGCTTCTGATCGAAATATATGGTCAGGATCGGACATTCAGCGCCGACCACACAATCCCAGACTCCTCCCCTCCTCCATCTGTAGAGAGAAAGGGGAAGAGAGAGAAGTAAGAAAAAAAGAGAAAATAAGTTAAGAAAGTGGATGTGTTTGAAGATAATGGAATGAGATTGTGCTGAGCTGAAAGGTGTAAAGCAGGAGATGCAGAAGCTAAAGGATGAAAGGTCATGGAAGTCAGAGCAATGGCGGTAAAGTGTGGAAGGTGAGAGAGAGAGAGAGGTTACTGGAGATTAGGTCACATTGAGAGGTGGAGAGCACCGACCCAGTTACTACTTGCCCTTTGAGATCTGTTTTTTTTTTTTTTTTGTGAAACTGAATTTTCGCTCGTGTCGTCAAAGATTTAAGCCGAAATGCAAACCAGCGAAAAAAGAACTTTTCATCTCCCCGGTTCTTCCTCTCTTTCTCTCGCCACCATTTTGTCTGTCGGGAATTGAAAACATCATGTCTGTATGTGTGTGTGTGAGTACATACGTATGTGTGTCTGACTGTAGTTTGGACATTGGCCTGCACGTGCAGCATGCTAGTGATGGCGGATGGTGCTGCAGCCTTTGCGCACGTGCAGTCCATGCGCTTCTCGAGACGTCCTGTCTCTGTCAGTAAACGGTTGCATGAGTTGGATGTGGTCCAGGTTTCAGGACAAGGATCGTGCGATCCTTTCTTTAGTTGTTATCGGCTTCGTGCTCTTCATCGTCTAGAATTCCAAACAGGACTTCATCGCTAAAAGAGTTAGTTGTATACATGAAAAATAAAAAATAAAATAATGCATGAAATGCTAAATATTAATAAATATGCTGATTTTAGGGATAATGGTGAAAACATTTTCCTGATAGGTCATGCCGATATCGACTAACAGACCGCTGGATTGCTCTCTTTTATCTTTTACAAACATCCTGGTGTTGTTTGGATGTCCAGCATGACCATGGCCTGTGCTTCGTTGTCCATTTCTACTGCGGCATTAATTCGTGATCGTCAGGATATCGACCATGAAGACGATCATGATAATATTGGTGATGTCCAAAATGCAAACCGCAGTTCATCCATCTTGCTATGTTGCTGTCATCCAATATGAACACTGGATAGGCTGTCATTCAAAATGAATATTGGCGATGTTATCGTCAGCTCATCGTCATTGCAGTGTTTTATCGCTGAATATATTAATGATCACTTAAATTGTTTTCCTGAGTCAGTTTGCTGCTACCTACTGCCTTATTGAGGACTGTTATATTATATTGCTATTTTCTTCTTATTTTTACTGTTAAATTTGTTGCTACTTTGTCTTTGTTTATCGTGATCCTTATCCGGGGTTAGGCAAATGGTTGTATACGCCGACGATTAGGAGTAATACATATTTCGCTGTTGATTATGAGGCTAAAGATTCCTGTTTCCTCTTAGACATGGTGTACAACCGCTCATGGATACCAAACAAACATACTCTGAACTTTACTTTGAGAAGAGACAAGAAGATAAATGAAATGTCTTGTGGAATCTAAGGAAAAGAAAAAATTAAGATGGAAAAAAGACATTAATAATTATTATGAATTTCTGTAGACTTTCCGATCTCACCGGAAGCAGGACTGTCGAGCAGCTGACCCGCTAGACCCTAAAGCATCATGCACGCCTTTCCACCCATGCGTCTGTAAAAATTCAAGGGCCGTCACTCTCGAAGCACTGGGCGGAAACGCGACAGCGTTGCCCTCTAGCGGAGAGGGGACAAGACTCTCGAGCTGTTCCTTGTCAGCTGGCTTTGACACAAATAGCAGGCTGCTGTCTGTCTGACACGCCACACTGGAAAGTAAGAAGGGGGATATAGTATGGCTGTCAGTGGAGGAAAAAGGACGGGGCTGGGATGAGGATGGGGGTGGAGCCAACGGTTTTTCTACCCGAAGGATGAGAGGATTGGCAGGATTTTTTTATTTGAATACAGAGGTTCAATTTCTTTCCTTCTTTCCTTCTCAGATCACCACAAACCATCATCCTTGAGACATCTAGAAGTTTTCGACTCTACTGAGAACATTTTTAAAATTATTTAATTAGAACTTTTTTTTTTTACTTCTGTTTATTTCTTTATTTTTTTTTTTACTTATCCTCATGTCCTTTAAGAGCATCACACAGGTCCTTTCCTTGGCTCTACAATCTTTTTAATTGATTGGTTGTTTGACTGAGTGATTGATTGGTTGATTGAGTGATCGATTGATTGATTGATCCTCACAGATCACTGTTTGAGAGACATAGTGATCATATTTAAGAAACAAATCAAAAACATTTGCACCAAGGAAATAATCATTAACAGCCAAATCCATTATAATATAATCTGAATATTTTTTTTAATTTTTAATATATCAAATATAAAAAATTCAAGATCATTAAACACTTTGCTTGTCCTGTTTTCACCCTCCGAGCTTACATACAGTTTTTGTTTTGCTTGGATGTTGCTTTCTCTTTATTCTCGGGGATTCTTCCACTTCTTCCTTATTATATTTACATTATTTCTGTTTTTCTTACAATTTTTGTTTACTTCTTCCCCTTTTTTCCGACATGACACTTATTAACGAGGCCGAGCTGCTGCTCGTTAGCAAAAGTATTTCTTTTTCTTCGACTTTTGCTCATAATTTCTGAACAGTGATTTATGGACGTACCATGTTGTTGTCATTTATGTTGTGGTTGTCGTAGTTGTAGCCATAGTCGAGTTCTCGACATCTGTGTTATGGGGTGAAAATTATGTTAAATATCTTCACTTGTCCTTTCGAGGGATGAAACTTAACTTCTACACCCGCTCGATGTGTCTTATGGTTTTGCAAGATGAACTAAAAGCCAAAGGTCTTCACCATTT
The DNA here is from genome assembly GCA_004794325.1 of Pomacea maculata. Lineage (NCBI taxonomy): Eukaryota > Metazoa > Mollusca > Gastropoda > Architaenioglossa > Ampullariidae > Pomacea > Pomacea maculata. The sequence continues at coordinate 136,816 of SRHC01000714.1, forward strand.
TCTCACCTGTTGTTGTTGTGCAGGATGGCCACCTTTCAGGCGGACTCAGTCGGGCGTGACGACGCTGAGACCGGGTCAGAGGGAGCTTTCGCCTCCATCAGCAGGAAAGCAGCGTTAATGAGCATCCCAGGCATGGCGACCCAGAGCACGCGCTCGCTGTTCATCTTCAGCGAAGAGAACTTTATTCGGAAGTACGCCAAGATCATCATAGAATGGGGATATCCTTTTGTACGAGTGGGAAAAAACCTACAGTCTGTTGATGCTGATGGCGACTAAGACCGCGTGTACGTGCGCGAGCGTCAGTGAGTGAGAGAGAGAGAACATAGTGCGAGCGCGAGAGCGAGGTCTTCTGTTGGACACGTGGAGTGTTGTGTTGGACTTGTTCAGTGTTTTGTTGTGTTGATTGTTGTGGGGGACATATTGAGTAGTTTGTTTAATGCTTGTTTATTGTTCTTTTATACTCCTCACATTTTTTTCTTTTTTTGCCGCGTTTCTCCACGGCTGCTTGTAACATTTTGTTTCCATGCACACAGAAGACGTGTCCAGAATCCCTCAGGCAAACAGCACTTCCGTGGACGACAAGGACGATAATCATTTTAGAGCTGAAGACCATCGTTACTAAAATGTGTTGCTTTCAGAGTTCTTGTCCTTTTCACCAGAACAGGAAGTCCTCTGTGGTGGACGTGCGTAAGAACATTTTTCTCCAATTTTTTTTTTTTTTTTTTTTTTGCACTGTGAAGCTTCTGGACAACACCAGGAACGAGTAACTGGAATCCTACCTCTCCCTTCTCCAACTAACATTCTCTCCCCTTCTTGACGACAACGTATGGCCAGCATCGTAGTCTCGCTTCCCCTGGAGAAGCACAACAAGGAATTCGATGTCATGGTCAGTGTTCGTCAAAGTTCGTGCACATGGATTCTATACAGTGAAGTGTCATGGATGGTACAGTGATGACGAGGATATGGACCGTTGGAGAGCAGGACGTTGGATAAGGTTTGGCGGCAGGGTGGTCAGCTGGAGGTAAGTCCATTTTGTATAAACTTTTTATTTATTTGTTTGTACTTAGTTATTGTGAAAACAGCTTTAATTATAGGGAAATGATTTTGTCAAAATGTTTTTACAAATGTGGCTTTATGCAATTGCTGTGTTCGTTTCTATGTTAATTTTTGTATTGTTCATGTAATTGCTGTATTTTTCATATAATCAGTGCTGATGGTGGTGAAAAAGGGAAATATTTTTTAAATCGCAAAACCATCGGAGGGCTTCTATACTAACCGCTGTCGGTTCAAATGAAAATGCCAACAGTTGTTCACAGGTGGCACAAGCACTTATGGGAGTGCTGCAAAATGTGTATTGTTGTATTGTTTGGGAATCTTTTGTACCCGCTTGCCTGGTGTTTATTCCTGACAAAAAGTTAATACTCCCTTTATTGTTACAGGACAGGTAGCATGCTTTGTGTTTGTTTGATAGGCGACTGGATCTCATTTAGAAATCATTATCGTAAAGTATATCGATACTGACTGGATGAGTCATTACCTGACTATGTTAAAATACATCGATGATGATTGGATGACAAATTACATAACCCTGATAACTGTTATCGATGATAACTAGATGACACATTGTCATATTTAGATAGTATCTGAATATTTAACAGGCATACGCAAACACCATTGGTCACACCCTTCCACTCTGAAACCGGAAGTAAACATTCAGTTGATCATTTCAAAGGATTAATTGATTCAGTGCGCTTGGAATTATGGTCGCCATAAATCTGGGTACAAGGGTATGTTTTTAAAAAAAAGCATTAAATTTCAATCCACTAAAGCATTTTTTTTTTAGTGTCGGTGAAAGGTGAAGTTTCGAACACACAGCAGCTGCGGGTAGCCATGTGTTGCGCTCAAGCAAAGGCAGAACTCGGTCACGTGTCTGTTCAGCCAATAATCGGCTTGGTGCTTCGATCTGGACGCCTGTTTCACAGCATTGGGTGAGCACGAGACTCCATGGCGGCGACCGGTGGATCGAATGTTGTTCAGAAAAAAATTATCTCGTGTAATTGAGCGACCTCGATGTGGGAAACGCGTTACAGGATAATGGCAAGAGGTTGTAACGCTTGTTGAGCTGAGGAACCCGTATGTACACGCACAGACCATTGTTGTCTGATAGTGGCTATGGTATAAAGCTTCATAAAATTAATCTCGATCTCACAAGTTTTGTCTCCTCCATCTCCATCCCAGTATATTTTCTTGTCATCCCAGGATTTTCTTGTATGTGTAGAGCGCCATGAGCCTGTCCAGAAGACTGCGATATGGCGCTGTATATTATTATTAGCAATAAAATCTTATCGCCTTAGTTGCTGACACGGTGTGAAATATCGACACCCAACAAAAAGTCGTATGACTGTCGTAAATACATCCGTTTAAAAAAAAAAAAAAAAAGAAAGATGAGTGTGGTGGAGGCTTTGCTCTTGTGTGGCTGGGATAGAGTGAGACGCATGTGGGATGTGAGCAAGATGTGTGGGATGAAGATGGACTAATTTGAGAATTGATATCCGTTGTTGTGTTCTACATATCTTATTGGTAAACAATTGCACAGTACTGGTATAAACACTTTGTATGAACACTGAAAATGGACAAATAGTATGTGCACGGTTGGTGCAGGTGAGTAGGCAAAAGTAGTTACTGTCTGGTGAGGAAGAAAGCACTTTTGTGCGACTCCGAGATGAAAAATGAAATGCAACCTCACAACAAAAATTTGAAAAATAAATATAAACCGTATCCTGTGGATCATCTGCAAGACAGCCAGCCTGGCATACAAGCGGCTGCATATTTGCACCGATTCCTGATTCCTTCCCATGTTACATTTGTTGACGAGTAAATTTGTAATCCTGAAATCATGTGGTGTCAGATTTGTTGGTGACACGTGACAGGAGACACCCATCAAACATCTCCATAATGACGATGATGAGGTTATTGAAATCGTTGACAATCCTGTCCATTCTTTCCTACAGGAGTGACACGCAACGAAAGTCACACAAACTTTATTAATTCAGATCGACTTCCACACTTCCGAATTTTTTTTTTTTTTTTTTTTGAGTTGTGGAGGGGTTAATAGGTTAACCCTCAGTCGCCATAGCATCTGTACCAGCCTCGGCTTAAGGACGGGCTCCTGCTTGTCACCAAGGAAGCCTCGGTTCAGATGGTCAAGAACCGCTGCTGCCGCCTAGCGATCGATGTGGCAGCGCCCCCTACGTGGTCAGGCTGTCGAGCGGCAAGCAAGGAGCACTCTTCTGTAATAGCGTTGGCAAGCGCTCTCCAAGAACGGCAAGGTCGTATGCTAATGCCGCTGGTGTTGGCGATGCTTTTGTCGGCTTTTTTTTTTCTTTTGAAGTGCTGCGGGAGCGTGACGCTCGAGAGCTCGTGCATCACGAGAAAAACAAGATGGCGTGCGCCGGCGTTAATAATGAAACAAAGTGAAATGCTTCAGAGTGCATGAGGCAGAAACAAGACAGCAAACATTTATGTCTGTAACGGTGAAGCAAGATGGAAGGCGGGAACGTTGGTAGTAAAGATGGCGTGGCTCACATTCCTACCGACATGTGATAATAAACAACAATAGTTGTAACAATAAATCCTCAAAAACAGTTTTGTTACTGTCTCTAGAGTACTTCTGACATTTTCAGGAAACAAATAAACGAACTTTGGCCCACATTTCTTCTATTTCCACGATCTGGAACAAGACGTATTCATCTCTACTAACTGCTGTCGGTTTTTTTAAATTTTATTTAAGAAAAAAATTGTGGTTTATCCAAACCTTGAGCAAGACCTGTGAGCTTCTTGTCTTTTCACTCTTTCTGACAGTCACGCTGTTGACCTTTCTGACAGTCAGACTGTTGATCTTCCTCACAGGAACACAAAACTGAATGTGGATGTCGAGGGAAAAGAGGGGAGGTGTGGGCGGTCTTTCGAAATTCGTTCTGGGACTACACGAGTTGACCTTGACCTGTCTTCACAACCGAGTCATCGACAACCTAGCATCTGTCCTTGTCCTGAATTTCCAAACAACACATTAGTATCTGCAATGCGAAGCATCGTTAACATTCTGTCAACCTTTAATTGATTGTTCTTGTACATTGGTATTGATGGCGCTGGTGTAGTGTCAAGGATGCGAAGCATGAACACTGTCGTCTGCAGAAATCAGAACAAGAGATGGAAAGGAAGACAAAAAAAGTGTTATGTTTCCAGAGCCAAGGTATTTCAAAGTTTACAACTATTATGCCTGATTATAACTCAATTTTATATCAATTTGTATTAAATACTTAGAGGAGTGAATTTTTTTTTCCAATGAACCTCAGCTCGCCATCAGAATACCCTCGTGGGTTCTCGAGATACAAGCTGGGATTTCCAGAAGGAGGCCAACGTCCTCGGCGTCAGGATTGTGCGTAGATAAGTTTGGTTGCCAAAACAACAGCCAATGAGAAATAGGACCATAATATCATACTATGATAATTAGACTTCTCTGTATACAAATGTGATATCACAATGAATGGCTGCCGACACTTTATAATGACTCCCCGAGAAAGGGTTGAAGGCAAATGGTTGGTTGCAATACATTGGAAGACGGGTCAGAGTAGATTCCGTCTGTAACCCTATCCTCCTGCCCATCAACATGCTAATGCCTGCCGGCGCCCGAAGCCTCGTGTATATAGCCCGACCTTTGACCTTAGCGAGGCGGTGCATGCATGTTTAAAAGAGATGCTGTTGCTTGGACTGGTGGTGTTGTGTGGCTGTTGTTGTTTCTGTATTTGTCCGGATCCCGTGTATATTGGTTTTGGTTTCGCCTGTAAGCTTGTGAGTGTCCCCAGTGTATCCTGTTTCCATTGGCTACTTGTCAGCATCCCTTTCTTCTTCGCCACTTACACAGGAGCTATTTTTAGCTGCGGTATGGGCTCATGCTTTAGCATCACGCAACCCCTCCCACCCCTAGACCTCGCCTGAGCTCGTGTACATCGAGGATCGATACCTCGAACTACAGGCGAGAGCCAGACGCTACCCCGCCACCAACCCCACCACCAACTCCACCACCAACGCCATCACCAACCCCACCACCAACGCCATCACCACCGACCCCGCCATCCTTTTTCCACCCCCTACTTTCACCATCATGTACCGTAATATTGACGAAAGAACATTTCCATACATATTGGATCGGCCTTCTTGTTGGAACTGTACTGATCCGTGGGACGAGTTACATAAAACGACAGAAATTCCGCGCTGGAAGACGAATGCTTTCTGCGGGGCTTAAGGAAGTCTGGGAGCTGGCGATATGGGCCGGCATCTTGGGAAGAGGTCGTGCAAAACTGTTCACAAGACTGAGCCAACGGATCTTCCCTTCAATCGATTCGTGAAGGATTTTGGAAGGTGGGGACTTCGGCTTCCCCTCCGGCATAAGTTAAAGCACAGGAGCCTGCTGGCGAAAAAAACATGGAGGTCTTTTGAGAAAGGAAAGAAGGGCAGAACTGACATTGTAGCTGGAGTGGATGAATGGCAGGGTGGGGTGGTTGTGAGCGGCTGTGTTGGTGGTGTGGTGGTCGCTGACGTAATCAACTTCGCAGGAGATATTATTTTCTCGAGGTTTTGCGCAGACGGGATTTTTGTGAGAGTTGGTCGAGACGATTAAGTACATAAGTGACATGAGTGAAAGTGTTTCAGGTCAGCTCTGATATCATGAGGTTGGTTTACTGGACTGGTTCAACAGATAAACATGCTTTTTTTTTTTTTTGCTTGACCGTTTCGTCTAATGAGTCTTGTGGCTTTGGGATCGGGTCTTGTCTTTTAATCGGTAAACGATATTTACATTTACACCCACATGGTTAGGGTTCAAAATATGGAGGTATATAATGTAAGAACTTTTGACTTTCATCTCACCAATTAATCTACAATGCTAAACATTTAGCCGAGGTCTTTAGAAACAATTAAACCTTCTCTACATGTATGCTTTTGAACAATATTCACACGTTTCAGCACGGGAATGATGTGAAACTACAGCTCTCTATAGATGTGAAACTACGGTTCTTGACAGATGCCAAGGAACAATTTTTTAAATAAATGTCAGAAGACAGTTCTATACAAATGTCAAAGCCTAGTAGTATTTATCCTCACAAATGTAAAAACTCAGTCTTTACTAATGCAAAAGCCCCGTCAAAGGTCAAAGCAAACGTTCCTCGCCCGGTGTCAAGATCGTGGACCGAGATGAACGTTAGTCACATGCGCGAAGTACAACTCATCGTTTCTCTGAGAGAATTAGTGGTATAACACGGCCTTGTAATCAGGTGTTATACTAAAAAAAAAGAGCTTGCCTGAGGTAGGATTAGAACCCAGGACAGCCGATCGTCACTGCTCTGGTGGCAAGTGCTTGACCCTTTGCGTGATCGCAACATCGCAACATCGCAAATTAAAAATAAACCAGTTACTTATGCCTCCATGCCTGTTTACCTTCATTCCTACCTGTCAACATACCTGTCTCTCGCTGTCGCTGTCTGTCTATGTAATGTTCTGTCAGTTTGTAGTTTTTTAATTAATTAATGCACACGTGCGTATCAATGTTTTCTTTTAAAGAACTACAGACATTTTCTGTATTCGTTATATTAAAGCTTTGAAAATTGTTAAAGAGCCCTGAGTTCGTTTAATTTTTTAAAGACCTTCCTGTTATTATTATTTTTAGAATACTTATTTACAAAAAGAAGCAAACGAATAAGTTCATAAATACATCCTGCTGCAAGATTGCTTGTTTGTGTGTGGAAACTCTTGGAAGAAACAACTGGTACACAAGTGAGAGAAGACATAAATCGTCTCTTTTAAAAATTTCCTGCAGTTTCCTGCTGTGGGTAGATGTAAGTGTAGGGGAGGGAAGTGTAGGAGTAGGGGAGGGAAGTGTAGGTGTAGGGGAGGGAAGTGTAGGTGTAGGGGAGGGAAGTGGTGTGATGTGACGTCATCAACCCACAGCCGTGAGATCAATGCATGGAGGGGAGGGACAGTTCGCGCCTGGGTGTCTGTCGTCTGCTTCACTCGACTGCTCTAGGAATCTGTCCCATGGTCCCGTCGGGTGAGAGAGGTTCCTGGAGGGTGGACTTCAATCAAGGAGCAAACAAAAGAAGGGGTGGAGTGGAAGGAGAGACAGAGATGACGAAAGAACGAACGTATATTTGAACTCTTATTTTGTTTCCCCTAAACGGAAGCTCAGCAAGACTTATTTCATCTTAGAGGACAAATAAGTTACAACAAAATAAAACATGATTAAAAGCGTTCAATACAACTCCCACCGACAGGTGGAGGTCATTTCCGGTACCCCAGAACTGGATGCTAAGGTCCAAACCTTACAGGTCCTGGCTCTTTGTTTTGTGGGTAGGTTGGACTTTGTGAGATGCAATCAGATAATGAACATTGTGTCATTACAAATTCTTTGATGTCTAAGTATTCAAGGATATCAACTCATCAAGTATGAAATTTTCAAGCTGATGGTATTGATAAAGTAGATGTTGATCATCATTTTGTGGAGTATTGGAAAGAGGGCATTTATATCTGGAACTGGTTTTATTGGGTTCGTAGAAGATACTGGGGCCGAAATTCTAAAAATATTTCTGATACAGTTTTTAACATGTCATTGCATGTGAAGCTTTAGTGGTATTTGAATTCATGTAAAATCTTTGCTTGGAACATGAAGGACAGAGGTGGGACAATTTGGCAGCAAGCGAAATACCCTACGATCATGAAAGAAAAAATTGCGATGATAGTTCTTTATTTATAAAGGCGGAGGAAAAATAAGAACATGGATTCTTTTTTAACCAAACAAGGACAACACAGACAAGATCCTCCTCCTCCTCCTTCTCCTCCTCCTCTTTTGTCTTTTGGTAATGTACTCCTTTGCAAAGGGCATGGAGCTCGCTGCCAAGAAAGGAAATAAGCTATGTGTGTTCTTTAATCATCATCGTCATCATCATCATCATCATCATCATCATCATGTTTTTCCCAGTACAAAATCCTGTTGTACGCAACTGACCTCATGATTTTGTACTGGGAAAAACATGATGATGATGATTGATGATTGATGATGATGATGATGATGATGATGTCTTGAGTGTGTGTGCGCATTTACCGTTGGATTGACTTTGTACCATGTGTATCATAAAGAAAGATAAACAGTAATCGTCTACCTACAAATAATGTCTGCTGTACCCACTGCCCCACAAAGTGTTTTAGTATCTGTATAGATGGCCATCCTGACTGACCCTGACTGCCTGGTGTGCATTCGACAGGAGCGAAACAGCTTTAGTGTTTATCTATACCTGGGTCACCACCCTAAATCCTCAAGTGTACATCTGACAGGAGGAAAATGACTTGTTTTATTGCCACCATCTTGACTGTACCGGCATGCATCTGGCTTGGCGGTTACTGACGTGCACGTGCCGGCCCTCGTCCTCAGGTGCATTATGGGATAAGCCGCGTGTAGGTTATTCCAGTTATCTCCGCATGAATATTCAAGCATATTCGATGCCCGCGGCCACTGGGGACATCCCATAATTCACACTGCACGTGCAACCATGCAATTTACACACTCAGAAAACCGGAAGTAACGTGTAGCGTGATGCATCGACCTCGCTTTGTGATGTCCTGCACGAGCAGCACGAGGATGAGACAGTGTCATCCATGTACAGCGCCGTGCATGAGTACTGTCATCCTTTTATAAAATTGTTTGGTCATTGAAATTACTTTCGTCTTACTCTCCCTGTCTGTCTGTCTGTCTGTCTGGATTACGCAGTGGCTAAAGCGCCTATCACCATGACAATGACAATAGGTTGTTGTGGGCTGTCTCTCCCTCTCTCTGTGTTTGTCTCTCTCTCGTTCTCTGACTCCGTGGGTGTGATAAATATATACAGGGCTGATCATCGGTGATTTCATCCGGGTATTCCTCTTTTGTCCTCCGTGTGTGTATCTGTGTGTGAGTGCGCGCCAGCATTAAGGTGCATTTGTTGCTTACCACGAATATGTACTTCACGTATCTTTGTGTATAATAATAATAACAACAACAACAACAACAACAACAACAATAATTCCATTTATATTGCGCTTTTTCCCACCATTCAAGTATGGATGTAACGGGATTTTAGCCACCTTCACAGGAGGGATGATGATGATTACAAAAGTAAATAACTGCCCAACAGTCCTGCACAGTGAACAGAATGTCCGTTTTTGCAGGTGACCCAATCACAAAGCATTCCTTACCCTGAGGATTAATGTTCCTGGGTTCAGATCCGACCTCGGTCTAAACACATAATTATCTCAGGATGCGGCATCTGTTGACATGACCGCTCGCCGGGTGTTTTCCGGGTACACCTGTACTCTGGGTACTGTGGTTTCCTCTCCTTTCATATTCTATCTCAGCATAATAGAAATTGCCGCGGTAGGCGGCGGCGGCAGCGGTTTTCCGATTAACTCACGCAAGCAGTTTATACAAACCAAGTCAGCCCACCTGGAAAGTCAATGATGCATGACGAGTCCTCATCATCATATCATGCACGCGCTAACAAACTCTGCACGCGCGAACACGTTCTGAACGAGGCAACAATTCGAACACCCGAGAGTTTGGTCAGGGTACCTGCAGATGAAGCTTCCTCAATCAATCAATCAATCAATCAATCAATCAATCAACATGCCCAAATACATCAACATTTTATTATGCTCTTGAGTTTGACAAAGAAGTGGACAGTAAAGGAAGTCATCCGACAAGTTTTGTTACACAGTTAATGACAACAATGTTGGGAGGGTGAGTAGAGAAGACCAGTCGTAAAAACCTATTTCGGTTTTCAAAGAGACGAACCATCCCTGGTCGTTATTTTTGACGAGCACTTCCTGATGAGGACCGGCGCATGCGTGCAGATGCCAGTTGTCATTACACCCGGATATAGGCCTGTGCAGGCAGGATGATGACCGGTCTCCCCGCGGTCATTGTCCTTTCAAAGAGCGAGTACACACAAAAAATGTTGTGAGGACGGGTGGGGAGAGGGAGGTCTGGAGAAGGGGGGAATCGTTCACATGTTCAGACCTGATTAATTCAAACCACGCACCTGCACACCACCCTGACCCATAAAATATATTGAATCAATCAACCTTGGTTTTGTTTTTCTATGTTCATATTTTTTTGCTTTATTGTTTTCGTTTTGCTTTGCTTTCAATTTGTTTGTTTGTTTTTGGAACGTTCCCCTTTCGGTTTACAAACTCTTGTTGTGTTTAATTTCTTGGGTTGAAGGTTACATTCGCTGCCCCAGCAGCTCGGATGCCTGAGAGTCCGCCGTGTGCTTCACAGACGCCGATATCTGATCTCCTCCTCCCTTCCTCCCTTCTCACCCCCCTTGTTGCCGACTCGCTAGCTAGGAGTCAGCTGACGGTTGCCATGGCAGCCAGACCGCGCTTGCCGTCGGAAGTACNACACGCGTTCCATTGTATCGAGCATCGCCAGTCCCATCGACTCATCCAATCAATGATTCGCTGCCTTGTTTCCTACGAAAGAAAGAAAAGAAGAAAGGGTGAGGGTGGGAGAGGTGGGAGGAGAGGAGAGGGGTGGAAGTGCACGTGCGTTTACCAGATAGAACTGAGCAAAGATCTGACTCTGCCATGCGTGGAAACTCGTTCAAGATTGAGGGTGCAGAGAGAGGGTAAAACGAGTGACAGAAGGAAGAGGGAACTGAGAGAAACAACAGAACTGAGGACAGACAGACTGACGATAAAGACGGCAGAAAGAGGAGAAGGAAAGAAGAAAGGCGAAACGTAGGAACAGGATAGGAATTCACATGAAAACAAAACGAAAATGTCAAGAAAGAAACGAAAAAAAAAAAGGCTGACAGAAAGAGAGATCATAAATGAAATTAGAGACGAGGCAGCAAAGAGGAATGCTAGACAGCAATAATTATAGATAATATTTTTACTGCAATCTACCCCTGACACCCAGACTCGAACACATGTACAAACCTTTTCAAGAACATTCACACACACACACACAGAAAGAAAGGGTGGATGGAACCAGAACATCGGCGTTTACCACTGATAAAGTGACAACTGTAAATAAAAATATGGAATGTTGGTAGAGACAAGGGATGGAGACACAAAGCTTGAAGAAATTTTAAAGCAGGAGTAAAAAAATAAAAGTAGAAGGGTGGAAAAAAACAGAAGAGAGAAATAAAAATGATTGGGGTGGGATTAAAAAGAGACATACAAGTAGATGGAGGGTAGAGAGAAAACAAACACAAATAAACAAAAGAGGGTCAGTTCAAGGCTGCTGGACCATGTCTGTGCCATGTCCAGGCTCAGATGGCTCGTCACACACTTGTCATGTTGTTGAGCTCTGCTCACGACGATAACATTATTGTTATGACCTGTTCCGTGTTCCGTATTTCGTGACAAACATCGTTTCTTACACGTTCATGGACAAACGTGCAAACAAGGACTGCAGCAACTGTAGTTGTAGCAATGTGTGTAAACATTTCTTCTACAAACTGACAAACTCTTCGGACGAACGCTTTTCGTGCTCATTCAACAGACGAAGCACATCGGCTGGGTCAGAGGTCACCTGTCACGGACCAGTCCATGCCTTCCATTTTGTTTGATTGCGGGAGGGAGGAATGTCACGGACTAGTCACAGTTAACCCTTTGATCTAATGTTTTCGTCCCTTCAGCCATACATTCAACATACACTTTTAGTCCGTTAGTCGCAAAAGGGTTAAATAGTCTGAAAAACATGGGAGGCACGGACTGTCCGTGACAGCACCGTAGAAACTGGGGATAGAAGAGGGAGGACACATCATATTCCATCTTGGATCCACACGTTGCATGGCTGGTCGCTGGCGGTTTTCTCCAGAGTATCCTGGATTCTTCCCTCCTTCCTCAACCCTTCCCATAGTGCAACATCGCCACTCGAACACCACCACTTTCCTGACAAACGAGGGAGATTCGACACGCTGTTCAGAGAAGAGCCATAAATGATGAGGCTTCGCGAAAAGAGGACGGTCGCCCATTCTTGACCCCACGACCTTAGCCCATGGAGGTCTTGAGACGAGAGCTGAAGCACTCTCCAACTCGCAAGTATGTAACGGACCGGCGTCTTCCCTCATCAGATGTGAGACGAGCGCCCTCAGACTGACCTGTAACTCAATTGCCACCCGAATGATGCTCAACCTTTAAACCAAAAATAAAAAGGAAGCCATCGTATTTAAAGTGCATGCACATTATCACTGTTTTACTTACTGATCTTTGAAAGGCTTTCAACTTCTTCCAGGTGGTCATAAAAATTCTATCCTTTGATTACAGTCTAGTATAAGTAGTTTCTAATTTTGTTGGACACTAGTAGCGCCGGTAATTACTATATTGATTGATACACCCAACCCATCAATCGATCTTTAACAATATTTCTTGTGACATAGATGTTGTGGAGATTCCTGGTGTACATGCACCTCACATCCTATTGTTTGCTGTTGACATCTTGGATGTTTCCTTGAAACTGTATTTAGACACAAGTTAATTTTCTTTCTTCTGAGCCTCTAATTGTTAATATTATTATTATCAGCTGACGACGAAGTTAAACTGGATATTTATCGTGTCGAACGTGAAAAGTCATGTGAAAGCTGATGGTGACGACCTGTGTTAAGTGGAAAATTTGCTGATTAAAGACCTTTTGCAGCGGCACAAATGTCAGACCTATTAGACAGCCGATAAAAATGTCATGTCGTTTAGCCAGGTCCTAGTCCAGGCACGGGGCTGACATTTTCTGTTACAGAATTTGCTCTGTTTAGTGACAAACCGCGAATTTGTAAAGCGTGTGAGTGTGTGTGAGTGTGTGTGTGAGTGAGTATGAGTATGAGTGTGTGTGTGTGTGTCTGTGTAGCTTGAGCAGAGCTTTAAAGGAAACCAAAACCTGGTCAGTTCCGATGTACATCAATAAATCGAAGCATTCCTAACCCCTATCATCTACTTTACTGGGGCAGTAATCATGAACCGGAAGAACATCCCTAGGGCTTGGTTGACTTCCGCTCACTGCCTTTATCCTCAGCAAACCTTCTGTAGCCTCTTTGTGTCTGTTTCGAGTGACAGGACCTTGTCACGCTGATGGTAAAATGTTTCTTTATGTGTTTTTTTTTTTAGGTGTTAGAAAGTTTCCTTTTATCGAGGCAAGCTTTATGTGAGGTCAGTGTTCTCCCTCGCTACCCCACCTTCACTCAACCCTCTATAAAGTCAGCTACCCATCTTTAACATCTGAGTCGACAGAAGGAAATGTGATGCGCCACACGGGTATCGAACCGGCACCAGCGCTCCAACTAACCACCTATGTACCTCGCAGATCAACTTTTGAAAAAAATACCTTTATAGAAACGTGGTGCAAAACATGAATACTGAGAACAGATAAAAAAAAGTCTTTAAAACGTTTACAGTTCACGAGGCTAAAAACAAAGCAGTTTGTATTCGGTTATATTGGAAACCTTCATTAATTATTTACATAGCAAGTGCGTTTAACTGTCTGCTAATATTACTATGAACTTCAATTAAATAAGTTATCGTATATTCATCTTTCCTGACTGTAAAAGAGGTAATTATTTTAAGTCACTTTACAAACAGAGACGGAAGGAATTGCATGAATAACCTCAGCCATACCTGGATCATCTTCGACAGGACACAGGTTATATTGCATCTCTCCAGTTTCGCACAGTGCTTGTCAAGATATTTTTGAATATATATATATATCTTTCAAACATTACAGCTGATGTACCTGAGATTCGTTATGTCGTAATTATTCATATTCCTAGCTGTATTCTTGCTCGCTATTTACAAGGCTCGTCCGAGCTGGGTATCTTCATCATACATCATGGCTTTTTGTTTGTTTGTTTTGTTTGTTTGTTGTTGTTTTTTTTTTTTTGTTTTGTTTTGTTTGCTTTTTTGTTGTTGTTGTTTTTTTTTTTGGTTGGTTTTTTGTTTTTTGGGTTTTTTGTTTGTTTGTTTGTTTGTTTGTTTTTTGTTTTGGAGGTTTTTTTTTACGACATATGCCGAGTTTTCTCTTCTTGTTTTACGACATACACCGCTTTCGGCCTGTATACCTGTATACCAGGGCAAACGTTGGCAGCAGTTGCCAAGTGTAACCACCAGACTGCTCCACGTCCTCCTTGCTCTGCATGCAGGCCTTTGACCTTTTATTCCTCACCTAACGACTGCTAGTAATTATCTTACGCGAAATTACACCCAGTGTTGTGACGGTTAGTAATTATGCGATTTGTAAACTTTCCGCCATCTTGCAAAAGAATATTAACGAATTAGCAAGTATTTATGTAGGGACAGCCATTTTGTTTTGTTTTTTGTTTTTTGTTTTTGTTTTTTGTTTTGTTTTGTTTGTTTTGTTTTGTGTTTTTTTTCGCTTCCCGTGTCCCTAGAAGGCGGCTCAAGTTTCGATCTTCCAAAACACAGACCCAATGTTTACGGTTTTCCATTTTTTGTTTTTGTAACCGTGTTGATTGTAGTCTCTTCAACATTATTCTCAACTAATAAGTGTCACAGGTACTCGAAACAAACAAGTGTTGCAGGTAACTGATGTTCTCGCGAACAAATCAATAAACCTTATTTGATGCGCTTCTGTGTCTCCCCGAAAAAAAAAAACCCTTTAAATCTGTTGGCTGGCTTCTCTGGAAACTGAACCCTAGTGCAGTGTCTTATGTCAAGTAGACTGCCATCAACCGATGTAAGACAGCTGAGCTGTACGAATGTGGACATCAAACCCGCCATTTGTCTGAGGGCATTAGTCTGCACTTTGATGTTTGCCTGGTGTACAACGTGTTATTCCACACTTTGAAGTCTGCTTTTAACTCGGCATATTTCATTTCTTGTTGAAAGCATCGCGTTGGGAAAATTATGCTTATTTTGGACCAACAGTAAAACACTTAAAATATAAACCTTTCGGAAATCATTTTGATTGTTTTGTTTTTTGAAAGGCTTCTTTCTTTCTTTCTTTCTTTCTTTCTTTTCTCATTCTCTACTCCCTATTCATTTATATCACATTTTTTGTTTTTCTTGTTTTCGAGTAGTTTTGTATACTCACATTCTTTACCACGAAGCTTATCTTGTTTCTCTCCCAACCACCCCTAAAAAGACCTGGATGACAGCTTTACACGCTGACAGACCCGGATGACACCTTTACACTGATTTACATTCGTGCGAAAATGCAAAACTTTCAGAAATTTGTACATGACTACCGTTTATAGCGAGAGGACTTTTCACAAAATGCTTCATGACAATTAAGGATCGTCTTGCATTGTCCAACATCTTCTGAGCATCATCGTGCATTGTCTGTGGGTTCCTCGACCTGACAGCTCAAAACTATTTGTTTGTTTGTTTCTTTCTTTCCGAATGTCTGTTTTTCTGTTTAATTATTGCTTTGTTTCTCATTGTTTCAAATTTCCGTTTGTCTTTTGTGTACTCACGTTCTGTTCAACCAGGAAGCTAATTAATCTTGTGCTCCACTCCACGACAGTCGGAAGGAAAAAAAAGTTACCAGACATTCCACGGGAACTTCATCATTTGCCAAAACTATTTACTTGCGAGGGGAAGTTTGTCTGAGAAAAAAGGCCAAGGCCATTTTCTGAAAAAATCTCAAGACTTTGACCATGAGTGTTTCTAAAATCTTGTTGACTGTGAGAGAGAACGGTCAAGCAGAATATTTTTGTTATTTTATGCAAGCTCTCCTCTCTTTTTTCTCTCACTCTCCTGCTCTCTTCATCCCTCTCTCACAAATGCATGCAAACATTCTCTCATCTCTCTGTTCAAATGAGTATGAAGTTCAAGAGAGGGAAACTGCAAAATAAACAGTGTGTAGAATGCTAAGTTAACACAACCCACCCATCTTTCAGGTCCCACTCCTCAAGACACTACTTAAGAAATCAAGCACATATACTGTCCACTCCAGGGTAACCAAAAAATGGTTTCGATGCTGAAGAAAAGGAGGAGCTCAAGTCGACCAAATATCCATTTCTATCTCTGGGGGTCTCCTCGTGCGTCAGACGCTGGGGTAGGGAGGGGCAGAGGTGTAGAAGGGAAGGAGGGCAACACTGGAAAGGCTCGAAGTAGGAGGAGAAGAGGCTGGTGGGCTGGAGGAGTGGGTTGGTGGGAGGGAAGCCATCCTCCCCTTTTCTCCCTCCGCTTCTCGACAGCTGATGGCCGCGCGCTGTGATGTCACCCAGCTTGGCTCGGAGCCAGGGAGATGGGAGGGAGGGGGTTGCCATGGCGATCGATCTCAGCAGCTCGCGCGTTCTTCCCCCTCCCCCAGCTCCCTCCCTTCCATCCCCTGCACTGCCCCGTTGCCGGGCCTTCAGTTTGGAATGCGTTTTGGAGGATAGTTGGGATCGTTTCACCCCATGCAGGGCCTCAGTTAAGAGACCCAACGACTGCAAATGGAGGAAACAATGTTAACGCCAAAATAATTAATAAAAGGCTAAATATTGGTATGATAGGGGTGGGGTTGGTTCTCTACCTTTTACAATATTGAGGTACAAGGTGATACCTCATACATGAAAGCAGGCAACAGCGCCATCTTGTTGACTGGGGTAGTCTAATTAAGGTATAAATTACTGGTACAACATTGTCTGGAACTGTATTGGATGATTCCACTCTTGGCATCCTATATGGAAGGCAAGCATATCCAAGTTTCAGTGTTGAGGGTCAGTAGCTATGACCCAGAGACTGTCGACTCCATTGGTCTTCCTCCAATGTATAAAGCCACAGTCACGTGATGCCTCCAGCGGCCGGAGATGTGGACATGATACCTGATGGACACCAGACCCGAACCTTTAATTTACCTGTCAGCCCCTCGAGGTCAGCACGCGTGAATAAAGATTCCTGCTGTGTCTCCCAAGCTACTCCAGAGGTAGTTATACCTCCATCCCACACAGCTAGCTAGGTGAGGACTAGAGGACGGACAAGACCTTCATCATTGTGGTCACAGCTGTGACCTACAGTCTAACCTTTTGTTTCCGAAATAACCGGCATGGCAGGTCGATGGGAATGCTTTCGTTTGTGGACAGTCTGATCACGGCCAGGTCGCAGTGCCAGGCAGAGCTCCGGGGTCGAGCAAAGGTGAAGTGTCTTCAAAGAACTGTACTGTCGAAGTATTTGTGACCCCATCTTGTTTACAAGCGTCTTGTGAAAGCCTCGCCATTAGAATTTCAGTGCTCTTCATTTTATTCATTTCATTTTCCTCGCTTGACTGAGGCTTTTCTCCATATTCCAGTGAAAAAACCTGTATTATTTTCTATGTAAGACATTTTTAGCCTGTGTCAGCTGACCGAAGTTGGTCTTTTGTATGTTCTCTCCTCTCTCTGTGTTGAGGATACAAAATTCAGCTAGTCTTCACAGAGACATTTCTTCACTCACACTGATATTTATATATTTTTATTGTTTGTTTGTTTGTTTGTTTTGTCCATGTGTCTGTTGGCTACCACGTGTGTATATACTGGTACAAACACTTACACATCAAGATACACCCAAACAAATACAAGTTAGTCAAACTATATATCCTTCGTTGCTGGCTCATCGGGAAACATCAATCCCATCCACCCTTACATTTAGTACTGTGTGACGAAAAGGTGTGACTTGAAATATGTCTTTACTGTTACAGCAAATATAATTCTTTTGTTGCGCCTCTTTATATTAACTCTTTGGCCTTTCACAGGGGCGGCATTTACAATTTGCGGTGAGGGGCTAGTACGAAGAAACAGCTCGGTGGCTAAGTTCATTATAACTTTTTTTTAATAGCTAGTCCTGGTTCTGTTGACCTATGTAGAGGCAGAAGCCGCAGAACGCGAGAACAGTATAAACAACATTTACCGCTAACCATGACAAACCCAAACTTTGCATGTTCGAAGTCTTACTTTTGTGCCGCATCCCCGCCGTCTTCCTCCCACTTTTCGCCAAAAATAGTGCCGAACATCCACCATTCTCCGCCCCCGCCTTGCTGCAAACGACTTGACCTCCTGTCTTGGAGCGCTCGTTTTACGGCGCTTTGA
This sequence comes from Pomacea maculata, assembly GCA_004794325.1. Lineage (NCBI taxonomy): Eukaryota > Metazoa > Mollusca > Gastropoda > Architaenioglossa > Ampullariidae > Pomacea > Pomacea maculata. The sequence goes on from SRHC01000714.1 coordinate 154,905, forward strand.
CCTTCGACCTCTGTGCGCGAAGGCGTTGGACAGCATTGATTGGTCCCATGCTGCACATGACGTCAACAACCTCATATTTCCCTAAGCCCTTAGCCCCGTTGGACTCTGGCTGCTTGGACATAAATCAGGTTACGTGAGCATAATTCACTGTTTACGATGGGAGCAAGGGATTTAGGGGGCGGCTCTTGCCTGCTGACTCCTGGACACTGGGAGACACTTCCACATTGAAATCCTCCTTGACCTCGTGAGAAACTTATACCAGAGAGAAAGACAGAAATATAGGGATAATAATTATTTGCATATAATCTTTAAGGCATATAACTTCTTTTAAAAAAATCCGGTCCTGTTCCTGTAAATTTATCATAGAAAGTTCTATAAATATATATATATAGAAATGTATTTTGTCTTTTCATTTTCTCAAAATAAAAATTAAAAAGTTATTATTTAAGTATATATATTTAAGAGAGTCACAGTATACATTTGTAACTCAGAAAAAAGATTTTTTTTTAGTTTTGCTTCATAATAAATAAGTCAATTAATAAAACAGAACTTTGATCACAAATTTAAAAAGATAATGAATATTTGCTCCCGCAGCAAATAGCCATGTGATGAAAGAGAAACTTTTGAGAAGAACCCAAAATAAGAAGTGTAAACAATGAAAATATCTTATGTATTTCTGTTACTGGACATCCGTGTTTGAATATTTTTATTATTACATCGACAGAAAATTTCTGTTTTGACACTTTGTAAACCTTTCAAACTTTCGTGGACGAACAAAAGAAAATGCTCGAAGCTGCCACGGCATGAATCAGTAAGTTTCAACGTGAAATACACGTGGGAAGCTGCTTCAAGGTGAGGAAACTAAGGTAATAAATAATGTTTGATAAATGATAACTGTTTGACGTATGAACCACGAGGTTTAACCAAAGCCGTGCATCATGCCATTAAAATTGTTCTTGAACAAGTCTTTCATGTTGTCAGTCCATTCCTTGTGGACGTCTGGTCGTCAACTGGTGGAAGTGATGAATCATTCAACGATGAGGATGAGGATGATGATGATGATGATGTGTGTGTATTGGAGTGCTTTTGTACATGCTTGTGTATGGCGTATATCTGTGTTGCGCGCACGCGGTTGGCATACATGGATCACTGTTATAATTATAGACAATTACAATTATAGTGATTGGTATGTTTTAGGTCTGACATTTTGAATTCCCCTTCTTTTTTTTTCTTGTTGACAATCAAGAACTTTGTGACCTGGTATTTTTCCCCTAAAGCCACGCTGATGCCATTTTAAAGCAAACTCATTTGACATATACGTTATGTCTAAAAAAATTTCCAAATTCATTCCTGTTTATCATCAACCGTATGGGAATGAATTAATTATTAATAAGATAAATTATCAATAAACATAGTAATTTATGTATTCTTTTCAGGGACAATAATCTTTTTCGGTGACCTAGCTGCCTGTTCTGAGGTACAGTGGAACCTCGGTTAGCGAACGCCTCGGATAGCGAATATTTCGGTTAACGAACAAAAATTTCGTTAAAAATTTGTCTCGGATAGCGAACAAAATTTCGGATAACGAACAGCCACGTGAACCACACGTGACCGACTAGCATGTCATCATTCGCGCTCGAGACACAGTTACGATCAGTCGTTCCTTATCTGTGAGCATCCTTCTTATTTAGTGATTGTTGTGCTTTATTTTAATAATATAATCCTCAATCTTGGCTCCAAAGAAGATTAAAAGCAATTAATAGTAGTGAGATAATGACAAGGAAGCGGCCAGCAAATGAATTGAAAAAGGAAATGATTTCAAAGTATGAAGGTGGCATGCGTCTGTCGGATGTGCGATGTCGTATTACCCAAGAGTTTTACAAAAAAGGCAGAAGCAACAGACACTGGACAAGTTTTTTTCCTTTAACCTCAAAGCTACAGAAAAGGGAAGTCATCCCCCGATTTTACAATGTCACGTGTGCTCATGGAGGGGGAATCAGTAATTCCACCCCTTCCTCCCCCCACCTGCTTCCAACCACGCCGTCAAAACAGCAAGTTTTCTGATGTTTAAATGCTTTCGTTAATGTTTTTATGTTTATTTAACTCCATTTATATTGCATTCTAACTGTTCTCATTAAAACAAATACCTA
>SRHC01000714.1:157653-257414 GCA_004794325.1 Pomacea maculata
GGTTACCTCTTCTTGATGAATACGACCCCAGGTGGTTCAAAGCAAAAAGTAAATTGCTCGTGCTTTTAAAGGTTGCACTGCTAAGTCCTGTCTGCTGGTGATGCCCTCCCTGCATCATGGCGACTGCACACACAACCTAACTGCTTCCGGAATGGGAATACTGTTATAGCTTATGCGTTTTTCCTCGATTATCGTTATCAAACTCCCAGAGGGAGGAAAATAATCAGCTTTGGACGAGTCGCCAGCGACCGGAACTTGCAAGAGCTGTGCACACACTGTGGCTTGGGGTGGGTTAGGGGTGGAGATGATGTGTTTAACAGTGAGCAGCATTAGTTCTCTCCCCTACTTGCTGCCCTCAGTGTGGGCCGTTACTTCCACTTTCTGATTTTCTCCCCACAGTCCCTTAGCCTGTTACTGTTTCACTGGCGGCACATCAGTAATAAAACATATTGCAGTGAAATAAAATTTGAACATTAAAATTTTTTAAATCGTTATCGATGTGATAGTAGGGATAGTGTTTCATACCATAGCCAATCACATCCATGGCAAGCCTGTAGAAATACCTATAATTTTCATGCATTGACTGAAATGTATTGATGTGTTCAGAATTATGATGCTTCATTTTTTACATTATTTTCTTTGGGTATCACGTCAATGTAAAACGTATAAACTGGTATAAACAGGAAATATTTCATCTTATCGATGCTCTGGCCAAGTGTCATACAGGGTGTAGACAAAACCCACAAAGACCACAGTTTGGGGAGGCTCCATTCACGTTTGACTACACTGTCCAAGAACAACAACAAAAAAAATAAAAACAACAACAAAAATAAAAACAACAACAATAACGATAAAGATGATGATGATGATAATAATAATAATAATAATGTTTGCTTGTATATCGCCATATCCTGGCCTGTGGACAGCTCAAGGCGCTTGACGAATGACAAAAGGTGCAGAAGGAGATGTGACTTCAAAATAAGGTGACGACACAATCTGATGACGTCAAACAAAGGTGACAATACAATAAGATGGACAGAAGGTACACAAGGAGATATGACGTCAAAATAAGGTGACGACACAATCAGATGACGACAAAATGTCGGTGTTCAGCCAAGTTATTTGACTGATTGGCAACGTCACTCAAGTACTGACGTCAAGTGACAGGAGACGCATTAATTCCGGTTCAAAGGGTGGTTGGAAATGTCACAATTATTTGTGCAATTTGTGAAAGTTAGTCCTTGTGTAATTATATAGTTGGACTTATCTCATTGTACAGTAATTTTCTTTCTCGTTAACCTATCTTAGTCTGTAGGTACTATTCATCACATATTCGTTCTCAGGAGTTTAGTTTTGACGGTGACTGGAAGAACGATGGTGCTTTTCTCTTCCTACCACCAACGGTGATCCCCATCCCCATCCCAAAACCCTCGACCAACATTTGCTGTCTTTTGTTTTCCACGTTTGTGTCAGAAAAATGTGTTATGCACTATTTCTTCCCTGTCTTCCTCCGGTATATATGTTGACAAGGAATTGCTTGGTCTACCTTTGTTTATACAGAAGTCTGTGATTCTAGTCTCTTTCCGCAAGATGTCTCTTACTTTGCTGATGCGCATGTGTATGTGTGTGTGTGTGTTGCGGTCTATATTTTGCAGATTATCTAATTCCAGTGCAATTGCTAATGAGCACTAGTGTCTTGCTGTCTACCTTTGCACAGTTGTCTTAATAAACTTCTTCAATTCTGTTTGATCGCCATGTGAAGTCACAGCCTCCGCTTTATCTTCAAAACTCTACACATTGTAGCCTTGGGCTGTTTCAAGCCTAATCATTTAGTTCTCCCTCTATTTCTTACTTTCTTTCTTTCAATTTCTTAATTTCTAATCTTCCTTTCTGTTTCTTTCTTTTTTCTTCTTTTTTTTTGTAAAACTTTGCAAGTCATTGTCCGCACATTTTTGAACTCTTGTCAGCGCTGATTTCGCAACACGTTCCTCAGACTGCTTTCTCCCATGAAGCCCGGACAGGGAATTATGGGAAGACATAATCATGCGCCCGTGTAAAGAACGTCTGCTGGAGTGAATAATTCACAAGGCGAGCCCCCTGTTTGCCCACCCCCTCCTCCTGTGATCCCCTGTCCACCCTCATTGCCTGTTGCAGAGCCTGGGGTGCTTTCTCACTTTCCTCCAGCGAGCATCGATCTCTGGCGGCGGTCACCAAATGCCGGACTATGATTTGTCTTCTTGCCCCTGCCTGCCCTTCCAGAAACTTCTTGCGCTTCGGATAAGGTCTTCAGAAAGATGTCTTTCTCCTGTCTCTTGTGTTCACACTGATTTTTACAATGTTGGTGGCAGATCGGTTTTCACCTGCTTTTTTCACGGCTTTACTGGATTTTTTTTTTTTTAAGATGTCATGTTGAAGAAATGTCAGCGAGTGTATCTCCTCGTCATCATCCCCATCTTTGTCATCATCATTATCATCATCACTACCAGAAATTTGTCTACCGTTAAGATTTCGTACTCGCCTTCTTTGTTTATAAAGTATAAAGTTACAGGATAAAATACAGACTACATATATAACTGTTGTAGGCTCTTTTTTTAATAAACGCGCGTAGTGATGTTTTTATTTTTTTTTTCAGAAAAATACACGTGGGACTTAATTTAGTATTTCTGAAATCATTGAAGACTATAGTCAATGTAGAAGTTTCGAAAATATACTAATAATGCGTTGTTGAGTCAGCAAACCGATCTCTGTGACATTTCAGGATTAAAGGTCTTGGTACAAGGAGACAAGAAATTTCAGGGATGCTGGGAGGCTTGAATACCAAACCGAGATTTTTCTCATATTTATGGAATCCATATCTTTAGAAAAAGTATGTCTCGAACGTTCAAAACCATATTGATTCCCTACGACCCTGACACACAACTTCGTTAAGCTTTCTGCGAGATAATTTGGTTGATGAAGAAGGGGCTAATGGGATTGAGTTTTAGTCATTTAGGGCTGTTGTTACTGGTAACAAAGACACGCATAATTTCTCTCTCGTTTTGTGCACGTGGACAATCGTGCTGAGCTTGTCCATTCAGCTCAGTCTCCCCACTGGAGATAAGACAGCCCGAAGATCAAAGGAACCGCAGAAAGCGGGCTTACCGGTTCGTGATGCGGTCTCTTCCTGCGCGGAGTGATCCAGCAAAGTCCGGCCTTAGCTACCCGGGCAACGACCTACTTTCGGATAAAAACAGAACCACCCGAGCTATCATTCCGATTCCACGATATTTTCTTATCAGTTGAAAGGCCATATAACGAGATAATGGCCAAAGTCCGTGCCTACAAGGATGTCAATATTTCTTAAGACTTGGTGAATATTTACACAACCCTCAGTGTCTGAATTTTCTCATTTAGCGATAACATTCTTCAGATTAGGTTAATCGTCCGTAACTTTCAAATCTTAGTCGGGGATCTAGTTAAAATGCGTTTTGTAGTGATTTTAACCGTTAAACGATTTCAATGATTCCAAACATCGCTTTCGACTTCCGACATTTATTCGTCGGATTTATTTTTTTCTTTTTGGAAAGAATTTGAGAAATCAAAAAGCTCGAAGTAAGTGAAGTTGTCGTTACCTTGTTCAGATTTGATATTATTATTATTAAGATATCGCACGATTTATCATGTTCATTTTTTATATATTTTTTTCGCGATTGTTATTCTCAATACAACGTTCACATCTACAAATGTGTCCTTGCAATGAACACCTAGCTTTCTTTTGAAATCGGAATGACAGTAAGATGTTATTACAAATCATCTTGTATCACGTGGCTCATTTTACCAGTCAAGTCTATCTTACACGGAACATTAATCAGCTTGCTGCAGGATATGCATTATTTCAGTGGAAGATTGAGCTTTTCATCTCCATCTGAGCCTAAAGTTGTCTTTACACGGAGAGAGAGAGAAATTCTACGTCTGTCTGTTGTCCCGCCGATACTTCGGTTAAAAGACGATACAGGGAATGTTTATTTTGTTCTTCAGACAATTTAAAGTTTAAAATACTTTACATTATATTAGGCTTCAAACATAGCTATATCATTTATTTTCATTTATTTTATTGACTATAAGCCCAGGGGGAACATTTCGTCTTAACACCGTATGCTAGACGCGCGGTTCTTTCAGACCTCTTGAAGTTCTTTAAAAAAAAAATGAGGACCAAACCAAAAGATACATCGTTTAACTGAGAATGTAGACATTAGAACATTAGACTGTTCCCTCTATTCAACTGTCTTAATTTTTTTGTTCCCGTTCGTGTCTGATGTCGGTGTTACAAATGTGGGTGTTACCGATCCATCCATCAGTCCGGACATGGCCACGTCGTGTAAACGGAGACAGGCCGGATGTTACACATTAACGGATCTGTGCCCGGTGATTGGTGTAGTTTTAATTGGAAAGTGATATCTGTCTGTCTGTCTGTCTGTCTGTCAACTTGGCAACATATAATGCTGTGTCTGCAACTGTAACAGCCAACCACATGTAAAGTCTATGTAGATATATATAGTATGATATATAAATATATAGTAAGACAGTAAAAAATGTAGATTTTTTTTTACAGACTTAGAATTACTATCTATGGAGAATATTGAAGCAATTTCACTTTTTTTAATGCGTACGGTAAGCATGTGATTCTCTATCTCTCTCTCTTATATATATAAACTCATACCTGAGACACACACACACACAAACACACTGTAGTTACACGCTAACAATGTACCCTCTCTCTAGTGTAACATATGATCTCTCTCTGTAAAGGCTATAAACATAATATGTCTGTCTCGGTCCAGTAAGCTAGGACTGTGTGCAGCCATCAGTGAAGCCTCTCCTCTGAACACAGCTCTCCACTAAACGCTCGTGTAAGCCGTTAGCAGCATGCACGTGTGATCAGCACTCAGCAGAAAGGCTTGGCAACGCTGGGGTGACTCCAGGTCACTCCAGTGTAGGTCCAGTGACCTCAGGTCACACTATCGACCACCTTTATTCCACATTCATTTCCAGGAGCTGCGCAAAAGCGCGGAAAGGGTGAAGAACGAGAAAGGAATATCAGAGAGGAGGTAGCGGGTGGCGGTAAGGGTATTCCACAGCACGTGCGTGACTAGGGTATGTCATGACGATCGCAGATGCAATATGCACAGAAATAGCATAAGAAGCACGCATAAACAAGTAATACAATGCCGTTATTATGCGAGTCAATTAAATATTGTCTCGATATCGTGGTGATTACCCCGGCAACGCCAGATTACCTGCAGATCTTGATAAACCGTTGCCCTGGGGTTGGCACCAACCGGGTCCAGGAGGAAAACGTATATTCCAAAAGCATGCTGGGTACTCACGTGACTTTCAAATCCCCAACTGCAACACAAACTCCCCTTTTAACAAACTGGCGCCATTGCAAAATCATTCAGTCTGTGAGTCCTGAGTTCAGAGCGTGAGCAACAACAGCAACAACAACAACAAAACGCCGACATGGATGGATGTCTCTCGGCATTTACTGACATTTGCATGTTGTCACACTCGTGCGCGTGCATGCTGACCGTGCATTCGACAGGAAATCAATCCCAAAGTCTGAAATAAAGGTCAAACTCGTGTAAAAGATTAATATACTTGTAACGGGATCGATGTCGTTCACAAAGGAGGGAAAGAAATGGGACAGGGGGTCAAATCCATTGCGTGTCTGGCTCTCTATCTCAATTGCAAATTGTTTGTGTTGGTTTGTTTGATGCTTACTCTTGCCATTACAGTGTGTGGAGCACTATTACAAACATTGAAACCTTGCCCTCATACCTCTATATTTCATGTTACATGAAAGAAAATCCCGAGACCTAGGCGAAAGCCTGTTTTACCCTTTTTAGTACAGTTCAAATAAAAGTGTTTAAACAAATTATTTACTTACTTTATTTTAAACTTTGTAGTCTTTTTGGATTTTGTTTTGACAAAAGAGACAATCTGTCAGGCAGTTTGACTACTGACACTCTAATAACCTAACTCTAGTCGGGTATCAAAACATTTCAACTGTTTGACTGCTTTCACGAAGTTTTCAGTTTGGTGGTTGTTAATGTAGTCATCTAAGAAGGGGAACTATTCCTTACAAAAGCGGAATCAGTCTGCACAGTCACATTTCGTATCAAAATTTTACTTTTCAGAAGAAGAAAACAAAATTTAAAGAATGATGGACTGCTGGAAATGAATGAATATTGCGTTGTCACCGCAAATGAGGAACTGGTGAAAATTTCAGACAATGGGAAGTGGGTGAAACATCGGTTACAAAATTCCAGCTGGACTCACAGACACACACATGGTGACTTGAATAAAAGTGTGTAATAACAGTGTAATAACAAAGAATTAAAGCTCGCATGTGAAGTAAGATCGATGTGAAATGCACGAGAGATCGATTCGGGTTACATGAGCATGATTTCCTCCTGGATGTAAGTCGATTACTGTCTTTTGGTGTCATGACACGCAGATGACCATGAAAAACGTGTGATAATAAAAACCAAAGTGGGAAGTGTGTAAACTTCAACTGACAGCGCCCCCTGCTGAAAATTATCGTCCCACCGAAACTGGGCATTTGTAAATGGGTATTACTGGGTATGCGCCGTGGGTGGCTGAGAGATAGTTACAAGATCGCCCACCTGTGAAGTTTCAGGGTTGACAAGAATCTGCACTCAAGCAAAAGTGAAGCTGCTATAAAGACAGGTTTATTAGAAATATTGCCATCCCAAACAATCACGTGAACATTGCGCACGCGCACGCGCTAACACACACACACGAACATGCACAGAGAGTGAGAGAGGGGTAGATGCAATCATGGCCGCAAGGCCAGTCTGAATTAGTCTAAAGGGATGAGACAACGTTAAGGGGTAGGTTCAGAAATAACCGTTGGGACCGATCTATCCTCCTAACCCTGACGATAATATCGACGAGTGCTGGCGCTTGATGGGAAACGAGTCTAGTCTCCTTGTTACGGCTACAAGCTCCAGGCAGTTTTCCTACTAGTTCCTTTCCTCCCCCAACATTCCCCTCCCTCCTCAAACCTCTCCCCTCCCTCATCGGTTCATCTCTGCCCTTGGTCCTGTAGCAGCCTCGGTATTTATATCGGAGCATCATGGCCTGGCTGCATTGATCTTGTCAAGTGTGACTTAACAACCTCAGGCGGGGCAGTGATGGTGATATGATGACATGTTTGTTTTCGTATAAAATCTCAGATCATACTCTGCAACAAGAAGATGGAATCGGGGAAAGGGTATGATGGGAGGAAGGGGTGGGTGGGGAGCACAGCAGTCCCAGCGATGAGTGCATGGCAGTCTCCCAGTGACGTCACAGCTAGCCGGTGCTCAAACAGCAAAATGGGGGAGCGGCGGGTGAAGGTCGCTGGCAGAGAACCACAGAAAGCTGGTTGCCCATGGCAGCGGCAGGGCTCCGCCCCAAGTTCCATCCACCCGCCCACCCTGAGAACGGAAGGGCAAGTTGCGCGAGCTGACCCCAGGCCGCTGGCTGGTGGCGGAGGGACACACCATCGAGACAGGGGGGGAGAGAGGCTTTTAATGGCGGGCCTCGAATGAAAGAAGTCCTGCGGGATTTTCATTGTGGATGAGGTGTGGCCCACCGAGCCCACTGGCAGTCGATAGCTGCGGAGGTTCGGTACCAGCGAGTGTAACAGTGTGGGAGGGAATCAGATATGGGATGGCATGCACCTACGCGTTGAGAAAAAACTGCCAAATGTAACAAAAATAAACCAACATGTCAAGGCAGCAATGCGTTGACTGGATTATTGTTACATAGTATCCACCCAGGCTGTTTTATTATGATAAGTGGAATAGTTATTGTTGTCAATAGTTGTGTTTATAGTCCATTGACTATAGTCCTCGTCTTTCTCTGGAGATTTATGACACTCCCCATCATTATTGTTTGTTCCATGATTGCTCTTTGTGTCTTTTATGTTTGTCTTTTATTTGTTTGCGTAGTTGTTTATCCTTTCGTCTCCTACGTAAGCACCGAGAGCATGCTCCTGCGCGAGCTTGATTATGTGCTACATAAATCACACCATTATTATTACAAGAAGATACATTAATTGTTGAATGTATTAGAATTCCTTGAAACTTTCTCGGTGGAGATACGTGAGGATATAATGCTGCCACTGTTCTTGTCTTTTCCCTAGATAACAATATACCCTAGGAGGGATCATGTATCCACCCTGTAAATGACTCGTATATAATTTATTTCTCCTTTTTCTGTGTAGTCTTTTTTATTATTTATTCTCTTCTTATTTATTGTCGCTGTGGCCAGTGTTTCATGATAACGTAAACACTTCGTTTATTGAGTATGTAATTTATTTTTATTTGCTCATTTCTGCATGAGGATGGTACAGTGTGAATGTGGGAAAGAAGAAATGAAGAAATATGTATCAAGTTAGGACTCGTTCCCTTTGTTCGACACATACACAGAGTGACTGAGATGTAAAGACAGAGAAATTAAAATAGCGAGAAAAGAGAATGCGGTAGTACAAAGTATTTTAGTAAACTTATTTTGGGTATTTTATTACTACATGAGGTTACCTATTGAAATAACCTGGGAAGCGACTTAGGAAACTAAAATTTTAAAAAATGGTTATTCTTAAGAATCGAGCAAACAGCACGCGTGGTCGTCTGACAAAACTCTTTTTCCTCGGGTTGGCACCTCTAACATCCTCCAGCCTCTTCGTCCTCCACATAAACAAGGGGTTTACACAAGGTGACCCCTTTTCTGACCGGTTTATTTTGCATTCTGTGCCACGGGCGTGGAGTGTTGTAAAAGATGGGGGAACACAGGAACCAGAATACCTGCGATCGGTGATTCAGTCTTGCGTGACGACTCAGGAGGTGGCTGAGCGGCCGCACGCATGTAGAATATTAGGCCACGCTGCCGACTGTAGAAAATCGAAGAGATCGATGGAAATGAAAATGTTTACCTTCCTCCTGCTACGGCCTTTTGTTCCGGTTCCACTGCTCGGTGGTGTGTGCAAGCGGAGCTTGGTGCATGACTGCTGGAAGCATGCACGTCCTCCGTTTGGTCCCTGGCCTAGACCTCGGCAAATGTGGAGGGCGGGAGAGAGATTGAAATATCAGTACATGTTGTTGTCATCATCATCATAATCACCATCATCAGTTGAAACATTTTGATCTTAATTATGTATAAACTGTTTGGAGCCCAGCTGCAGTACCTTGGCACAATCGATGGAACCCTGCCATCACTTTTGGTTGGTTGATTACAACTTGCACTTTCGACTTCCAGGATCAATACATAAGTATAGAACATCACGATTCGTGTATTTCATTTGCTTTAGAGCTAATCGTGTCGTTGTCTGGATGGTTGCATGTCCGCTGCTGTCTGTACCTGGGAAATTCCATAGTGTGAAACTTTAGGACTGAAGCTGTAGGTCTTCTTCAAACATGCAGACTGAAAATTTCGCGTACCACAAGAAATGAAATACGTTCTGTATCAGCACATGGTTATTGCTCTGATATGAAGGCTGTTGTATCACTTTGTCTTTTAATTTTTTTAAGTTAATAGTTATATTGCTTTGTCTAGAAGCGTGACTGAATTATATCAGCTCTTATTTCTTTCTGAGAAAATATGAAGCGAAAGAGAAGGGAAATTGGTGTTTAAAATGTACAAAGCCACATGCAGAAAAAATGTCGTGCCCGAAACGAGATCTGAACCTAGGATGGCCGATTCTCAAGGCATTTGTGACAGGCGTTACCGTTGATTCACCAGACTGCTTCAAATAATTAGGTGAGACATTACAGAGAGGGGAACAAACCATACAGACAATAAGTTAAAGCGTATACATAGAATAAGATCCTGAGAAGCAGATTACAGTTAGGATACAGAATTCCACAAGCACTGGGTATTATGAGTTTACTTGCGACTTGTCAAGGGCTGTTTTACTTGCATGCCCACCCATGGCTCCTGCCAGAGGCAGGGGGAACAGTCTACTAGAGATTAAATCCAAGTTTTTTCACCTCTATCCTTGCTTTAAGGAGGTTAGTTGATTGAAAAGTCCTGGGTTCAAATCCCATCTCATGGCCCAGGACTAGTTTTAGCCTCTTTGCATGTGTAGACCCTGAATATTTTCTTCACCCGGCTGCTCCGATATCCCCAATACTCATTAGTCCAAACTTTAGGATAATTATTTCGACAGTGACATGGACGATTCCTATATCCTCTGAACATACCGTTCACTATATATGGATCACCAGCCTAGCTAGTACTTCATGATCTTTATGAACACTGACCTTAAAGTGTGATTTACTTTGTTTCAGAAATCAGCAGTAACATCTCTCCTACACCCAAATGAGTCAAGTGCAAGAAAAATCTCTCAATTTCTCTCTCTCTCTGTGTTTGCCAATAGGTACAAATGAGATAATAATTTATTAGCAAATAATACATTAATTGATTAGAGAATTTATGTTATAAATTACCAATTTTGAAAAGCAATTATCCTTAACCCTTTTCACACCATTCGAGTATATGGTGCTGCTTACCATCATCGCGAACTGCATCGTGCTGGCCTTGGAGGAGCACCTACCCATGGGTGACAAGACACCTTTAGCATTGCAACTGGTAAATAGAATCCTCTTTATTGTAAGAATTTATTACAAATATCTCTCTAGTAACTCGTATTTTCAAATCATTAATTGTATATTTCATATTTTGCTTTACCTGAATTTTCAATTGATTTGTGATTTGCAGTGTTACTGTTGTTTCACATCCATTGATATGCAGTTTTTCTTCTTTATTTCAATAGGTACTCATAAAGTATGATATTGTACTAAGCAAGTCTTATTATTATTATAAGTAACTTTTTCCCTACACCTCTCATAATCACTATCACATAAGAAATTTAAAAAGAATATAATTTACTAGCTTACACTAGGGGTGTGTGAAAAAGTTAAAACTCAGTCCTGATGTCATATAAAGACAGATTTCAAGGTGTGTAGCTTTAAAGAGAATTCATTTGGCTTTTGAAACCAGTGGTTCTCTCATTGTTAAGAAAAAAATATATAATGACTGTAAGCCCAGATTTTCAGAAGGAAATCCTGGAGCTCTGGCCTTTCAGTACATCAGCATTGTGTTGGGCAGTCTGCAATAACATCAGCATTACCTCTCCTCCCACAGGACCAAACAGAAGTGTACTTCCTGGGTATATTCTGCGTGGAAGCATTTCTGAAAATTGTGGCCTTAGGCTTCGTTCTTCACAAAGGATCTTATCTGAGAAATGTGTGGAACATCATGGATTTTATAGTAGTAGTCACAGGGTAGGTATTCTTTGTGACGTCAGTCTTCCATTTTTCATTTGCTGACAAAATGTTTATCTCATACAGCTGAGTGTGTGTACTCAATCCATCCAAGTGTGCATCTGCATGTAAGCTTGCTGCTTCATTCAGCCTCTTGCTGTTTTGCAGAGGATAATATGGGGGAAACAAGCAGGTTCATAGGATAATTTTTATTTTAAAAAAGCTCCAGAAGGGTGGAGATTTTGATAATCATGTGTGCACGTACCTTTGTTTTCATGAAATTGTATGGATGATGATGACTGTGGACATCATTTTGACATCAGGATCAGTCACTTCATTGTCAGAACAGGATTTTGAAATCATTCTGAATGCATTGTCAATGAACATCTTTCTTAGGTTGTTTTTAATGTCTGAATGATCTGAAGCAATTTGATGACAGACATACAGATTTTGCTACTTACCAACTACTTTATAGGAATCAACATTTGTAGTTATGCAAATAGTTATGTTAGTTTTACTGTCAGAGTTTATTAACATCATAAGCATGTCAGAAATTATAAGAAAAATTCACTATTTAAAAGTGTATTTATGATAAGCTATAATAAATATTCTAGTTCAACATGATGTTCCACTTATCTGTCCATAGTTCTTTCAGATTTGCTGTTTGAACCGACTTCAGATTGAAATTTCCTTGATGTACTTTTTATAAAATTAATAACATCACCACCACCCATCCAAAAATATTAAATATTGCTGAAAGTGCTGGATTTTGTTGTCTCATCAATACCATTGGTCTCATGACAAGAATCAATCATGCAACACTCTGACCAGACTCTCTTCGTAAAAATGAGAGAGCAGGAATGACTAAAAACTGTCGTAAAAGTGCTACAAATAAAGCAACAATCTTCTTGTGTTTTCTTTCCAGATTTTTAGATTATATGTTGGAGTCGCTCAATCAGCCTTTTATAAGATCTTTACGAATTTTGAGACCACTAAAGCTTGTGACAGGTTTTCAAAGTGAGTGACATGAGTAGCATTCAGTGTCTGGGATGGTCACGCTTTTTTCTTAAAAACATTTTTATGTTAAGTTTTCCTTTTGTTGTCTTCAATACCCCCTTCTCAGACATGAACAGAAAGTTCGCTCTTTTAAGCTGCATGTCATAAACAAAATTTGCTATTTTTGGCTGGATGTTACAAACGAAATTCAGATGACATACTGACCACTAATAAATGTGTAGATCTTTCTTTGAGTCAAAGCATAAATATATCTATTATAAGATCACAAATAGAAAAGCACATTGAGTTTGTTGTTAAAGTCTCTAGGGTATTAAACTAAACTTAATTGGAATAAGCAGAATGTTTGCAAAATGAAGTTTCTCCAAGACCTTAAAATCAAAGACAACTCTTCATGCTATCATGGTGTTTCAGCTTTTTCTTCTTTTTTTGTAATAAAAAAAAATAATTGAAATCATTTAGATCAGAAGTATTTGAAATTCTCAGAGCGGAATCACCCAGTGCTTTGGTGGAGATCACCCCCTATATTTTATGTTTAAAGAGGGATTCAAAGGTTCTTTTTTTCAATTTAAATTTTTTCAATTTCTCGTTTTAAGTCCTCTGCTTCTGATTTATTTTGACGCAATAGATTTTAAACTGCTGATTCACTCTCACCTGCTTATTTTGGCTTCAAGAACATCCTTCTTATGCTTCCTCTGACTTCACTGTTTGGGATGAACTGGAAGGGCAATGTTTATTTCTGCAGGTTTATAACCCTTTTTGCTTCTACTTCTTCCACGGGAAATTTTGATCTGAGAACCTTGAGAGCTGTGAGGGTATTACGGCCCCTCAAATTGGTGTCGGGAATACCGAGTATGTATGGCAGGCTTTGATGCTGGAGAGATGTTAAAAATAGAAAATGTCAAGAAAGTTATGACCTTTAAAAAATGTACAGACTTGGTATGTGTCATATTGATATGGACATAGTCACCAGTCTGCACAAATCAAATATGAATAGTTTATGCAGCCATGTATTATTATTTTAGTCAAAGTGGCACCAGATATAGTTTAATAATGTTTCCAACTGCACCAAAGCAAACATTAGTGCTGTTGGCTTATATATACTCAACAGCACAGATATTTTACTGTTTTTAGCATCTCTGACTTTTCTGTGGTGGAGGTTTTATTTTATGACAATATAAGCTTATTTTCTTATTATATTAGCACGTACACCTTTGTGTAAGTTCTTCTCACGTGTGTGTGCATATGCGTTAAACTGTGCATGTAGGAAGTTGTGTGTAGAACTATGAGGATCAGAATATGGAAGCTGATTTGGTTTTGAGTTGGCATATTCTGCCACCATTTTTTAATTACTAATATTATTTATGTTTCACAACCAAAAAAAAAAAAAAAGACACTTTTTCAAATTTTGACCTGGCAAAGCTTTTAATGAAACCATTCTGCTGAACACTTATAGCAGAAGTACTTAACAAGAAATTCACATACCCAGTCTCTACATCTAGGCCTGCAGGTAGTACTCAAGTCTATCATCAGGGCCATGGCTCCCCTGTTGCAAGTGTGTCTGCTGGTGCTCTTTGCCATCGTCGTCTTTGCTATCATTGGTCTTGAGTTCTACGTTGGTGCTTTCCACACGGCATGTTTCAAGATGAACACGCACACCCGCACAGAAGGTGGACAAGACTTCTTTATTTTCAATATCATCTTTTCAATGTGCAATCTTTTCTTTCGAAACTGCAAATTATGTCAAAAGATTTTAAAGCACAGGATAAATTTGTATTTATTTAACGACTTCTTCAAATGAAAAAGCTCCCAATTTAACAGATTTTACAGAATATGTTTCTTTGTTTCTTCTTTCCTATAGTCATATTGTGCCTTCCCCACGCAGAAATAAGGAAAAAAATTATTTTAAATCACTCGTCTAGAGTTTACAGTTAGAGTCAGAGTTTTCCTTTGTGAGCTGTGTGTGGATGGTAGTGTAAATATGACATCAAAACATACTGTTTCTCCAAACAGATGATATTGACAAAGGAGATGAGGAGGACATTCGACCATGTCTTGCTGATCGTAACTCTATTGGGTCATACAGATGCCAGAGTGGCATCTCCACATGCGAACGGGGTTGGCAGGGGCCCAACTATGGCATTACTAGCTTTGACAACATTGGGTTTGCCATGCTCACAGTGTTCCAGTGCATCACCATGGAGGGCTGGACAACAGTATTGTATTACGTATGTGGATTCTCTCCCCTGAATTGTACAAACCACTGTATTATTAACTACGACAATATTACAAGTCTGCAAAGTCTACCTAGTTCCAAATATTCGCTAAAGGGTACTGCTGCCATTGAAATAAACTGTAATTTAGATATTTTAAAACATTTTAAAGAAACATCAAATGCTGACTAGTTTTTCAGGGGGAACAACTCGCGGCACTGATGACTATTTCTTGTTGCAGACAAACGATGCCTTAGGAGGTTACTACAATTATTTATATTTTATACCACTCATCATCCTAGGATCATTTTTCATGTTGAACTTAGTTCTTGGAGTCCTCAGTGGGTGAGTATGTCTGCCGTGCATTCTTTTTTTTTAATTTCTGTATAAAAATAAAATTCAAATCACTTCTGCTAGAGATCAAGAAAAAGGGAGATAAGGGATGGATTAGCCTGATCAGTGACATCAAAACAAACGAAATTTGTCCCCTTTCCCGATAATTTAAAATACTTTCTCATGTTAATTGTAGATAATACATTTAGGGAACGTTTAAAGTTAAAGTTTATATATATATAATGCCTTAAATGTAAAAATAAAATACATTGGTGTCTCATTTTAATAACAAATAATTGGTGCATTCAGACTAGCTTATTAGTAGATTGTAATTACCAATTCAATTGTTTACAAATTGTATGTAATACTATTACATCAGCTTTTGTTTTCTTTCCCGACAAAAAATCAAAAATTGTCTGCTTTTTTTGAAAGATGATGTGCTTGAAGAATATATGTTGTGGAGCAGTCGAAGTGTTAAACAAAAGATAAATTAATAAGTAAAAAGAAAGAAAGAGATTGAAGGTTAGGATTATAAGACTTTATCTATCCCAGAAGGCAATTATAATATCAATGCGCGGAAGCACAACAGTAAAAAGAGAACCTCAAAACATTCATATCTGCTTCACCAAGCAGATTTTTATACAATCATGGTTCAGGTTTAGATATGATCAATATTCATTCAAAGAAAATTAAGGTGACCTGTGAAAAAAGTCCTTAGTTATTAACTGGACTCCCCATTAATTAAACTGATGGAATGTCATATGTTTGCCTTTTTTTTTTAACCTGTCGGTTTCGTTGCTCAAGCCAGAATTTCTGGTCAATTTCATCATCAGTCTCTGCATTTCACAATATAACCAGTATTTTCACTTTGATAATTTCGTTTGGATAGCATTTTGTAGTTTATTAATTCTGATCGAGGTGTATGAATGCAGACATCCAAGGTTCGCAACTCCCAAGCTGTTTTAGCTTGTCCCCTTTTCATGTAGTTCTAGAAGCCTCTGTTTCAGGTGTGTAGCAAATTCTCCCAATGACATTATGTCTCAGGCCTGATAAACATAAACAAAAATTTCTTGGCCAGTATCAGCTGCAGAGCTCACTGGTAAAAGGCTATTAATGTCTAAATTCCAACTTGTCTTGTTGCAGAGAATTTGCCAAAGAAAGAGAAAGAGTAGAAAATCGTAGAGCATTCTTCAAACTACGAAGGCAGCAACAAATTGAAAGAGAGCTAAATGGATACCTTGAGTGGATATGCAAAGCTGGTAAAATATTGATACATCCATCAGATTTTCAGGAAGCAACAAGAACAAAAATAGTTGCATAACTACAACCAATTATGGCTTCTCAATTATAGCTTGTTTTATTAAGAAAATGTTGCCTGGTTGTGAGCATGCATATCTGTGACTTGTCAAATATGATAAGTCTTCCTTTTTGTCTATTAGGGCTACCTGATTTATTCCTCTTTCTGTGGAATTGTAAAAGCTGATTAAAAAACTTGTATTTGATGCTATCTCTGGTTAATTACAAGGCTGGGTCTTAAAACCCTCTTTCTCTACCTGTTAGTCTTCTCTGTTTAATCTTCCCACATTTCTGCATTCTCTTCATATTTTTAGTCTGAATTTTTCATGTTTAGTCCATATATATTTTTCTTGTTTTCTTATCATTGTGTCATAAGGAAACCCTTTTCTACTCAATCCTCAAACACTAATTAGTGCTTTAAAAGTATTCTGGAATTTTTACACTGTCAGTTTAATCAAGCTTGTTTGGTGCTTATTTTCCATAAGAGGATCTGCAAATATTTCTTGCTGAATTTCAGTGAATATGATTACAATTAAAACTTGATAAATCTGTTTTTTCAGATATGGAGATAATCCCTTCTTGGAATTCCCAAAGATATTTTAAATATTTTTATTAAATAATGCAGGGTAGAATTTCTAGTACACCTTGTTTAGATTATTGTCATGCATGTTTAGTAAATCATGTTGTTTCTTTTATTATTTTTCATAAACAGTTCTACTTTCTTGAACTGTTTCATGTACAAATTTTTTACCCCAGCATCGACAACTGTTTTTCCGGATCATATTTACTGGAGAGAGTTGTAGCAGATATTTTGCAGTTACTGAAGCATAAGGACATATGTTAACCTTTTGTTGACTTCAACTTCTTTAGATTTTGGAGCTAATTCTGCATAGCACTGTCCTTCTATGGTTAATATGAGCTTTATTTATGAATCATTAACTTCATCATTTATCCTGTCCCAAAAAGTAACATAAAGTATGTTACTTGTCTTAACCATAGTCTTCTCAGCGTAGAAAGTATTGAAAGATTTAAGATGCTGCTTATGTTGTACTATTGGGTATTTTCAGTTGTTTTTTTTTTCCTTTTTGCTTGTTTTAACAGAAGAAGTGATTTTGAATGAAGAAAGAACAACAGATGAAGAGAAGCTGAAAATTATTGAAGGTAAAACAAAAATAGATAAAACTTTGTCATGTTATTCTTTCAAGTTTTTAGTCTCTTTCAGTCTGAGCGCTTTTGTGTGTGTGTTTGCATTTGTATGTGCGTGTGTGTATGTGCTTGTGTGCATGCATGTTTGCATGTGTTAAGGACTTCTTTCATCAGGGCTGGTGTGAATGAAATTTCTATATGTATGAAAGTGTTGGAGTTGATACTTTTGGGAAAATCAAACTAGTTTCATAGAATTTCCCCCATTTGTTATAACTGTCCCATGCCTTTTTTCTTTCTCAGCACGGCGGTTAGCAGCCGCTCGGAAGATGAAACAGTTAAGGGGTGAAGATCCAGACAATGACAACAATGAACCAAACGATGATGACCTGCTGGCAGAGATAGCTCCAGGAGCACTGCGTCCAGGTATAAGTGAGGAATGTATTTGACTATATAAAACAAGGGAAGTTCCATAACCTGCAGAATGTGCTCAGCTCTGAAACAGATCACTGGGCCTGTGATTGGAAAAGTCTCCCAACACACCCAGCAGCTGTCTAGCAGTAACGGGTACATCGTTTATCATTATTGGTCTGCGCAGAGAGTGCAATCTGTCTTGGTCATGATGCTGCACATTATAAATTCCCATTATTATTATTATCAGAAAAGGCAAAGGCAAAGGAAGGAAAGGGTTGGGCTCCATCATTGACATGTGGAGCATGAGACATGATAAAAATACTCTGGACCCATTGAAACAAATGAAAGACATTTTCAGACATGTTTGATTAATAAAACAGCAACTTTATAAAAAAAATAAGTGATTGTTCCCTGAAAAGATTTGATTTTAAAGTTGATAAAAATGCAAAGTGAGCAGGCTTAGCTCATTAAAAGATGCTATAATTACCATAAATCTGAGGGGAACATTTTATTCTGTTCACAAGATACAATACTCTGCATGCAGTTCATACCTGTGTTGTGGAATGACATAATCTCATTTCCTATTATACCACAGACTGAAACGCCTTATTAACATAGAATATGCTTAATGCTCTTCTATTTTATTTGGTCTTCAGTGACATAGGAAGTACATATTCAAGTCATTCTATGTATGCTCCTTGAAAAAAACAAAAAATTTACTATGCATTTTTGTAACAAATTAAACAGCTGTATGTCTTGTGAGGATTCTGGCAGTTGTAGACTCAACTTTATATTTTACTCCGGTTAACATTTAGGTACTCAGAATAAAATGTTACACCTCATTTCCAGGAGTTCCCCTCAACAAGAATTTACGAAACAGAAAGACAAGTGGTCGATGTGCTGCCTTCTGGAGAGCAGAAAAACGCTTCAGGTACAGAGTTAAAAAGAGCATGCTTTAAACAAATCATGGTAGCTATGGTCAAAGGGAGGTGAATCCTGTTAGAAAAAAATTAACAAATTGTAGCTTTCCAACAGATCTCGTAACTCGTTTATGAATTTTTTTAAAACTAGTGTTTGTCAATAGATTTCTGAATGAGAAAAGATGTTTGTCTCATGATAAACCACTGTGAATGAGCTAGTTCTAGACTGTAAAAATGAGAGTAAAATGAAGTTATCTGTTGAAAACAAATACCAGTGGCAAAATGCCACTTATACTACTGTAGTAACTGTTCCAGCCACAGTGTGAAATTTCCTCAATATATATTCCTGTCTTGACAAAGTTTTTAAATAAATTGCTTATCCCTATTACCTTATTACAAGACTTCATGTAAAACTCCACCCTCCCTCCACTTCTCTATTAAGAATAAGAAAAATGCGCAATCATCCATTTTCCATGGGGATTTTTCTTGCCTTTGTGGAATGTTTATCTGTAAAATATGTCTCAGAAGCAGGTGTATAAAAATGAAGATGTGTTTACTTATTGCAGATTCCAAGTGCGTCACTTGGTGAAAAGTCAGACATTTTACTGGATCGTCATTGTGCTTGTTTTCCTCAACACTGTCTCAGTGGCCTCCGAACATTACAAGCAACCTGCCTGGCACACTCATTTTTTATGTAAGTTTTGTCCATGAAAACACCACTGTTTTTCTATTCCTTGAAGCTGGTATCAGCTAAACTTATTAGCCATCAGAAACTTGCTGTGGTGCTGCTCAAATTGTCGGCAAAGTTCAAAACATACATTCAGACATATGGCTGGCTTTCAAATTTGTTTTTTCTGTAAATCAATATTTTTATTTTGTCACCACATATCTCTGTTATCAGTAATTATATGTGAATCCATTTGTCTCTAGTTGCTCAGGTTCAAATTTGACAGTTCAGTGGATAGTCCTGTTAAAGACTGTATGTTTTTAAGTACTTTTTAAATTCAATCTATTTAATTCTCAGATTTTTGTAGGGGTAGATTTAGAGAAGTAGCTGAAAGCATTCAGAAGTAGAATAAGGTCTTTTATAGAGCTGTATACCTTGAAATTTATTGATTTCTAATACAACTAAAATTGAAATGATGCCTTTTCCATGTGATGTTATCATATATTTGTGACAAACATGAATTTTGTGTGTTGCAGTCATCAGTGAATATGTGTTCCTGGGTCTCTTCATCTCAGAGATGCTGATCAAAATGTACGGGCTTGGTGTCCGCATGTATTTCCAGTCCTCCTTCAACATTTTTGATTGCCTTGTGAGTTGCATGGTTATGCTTTTGTCAACCACTTAGGCATTTGTCAGTAAAATAATAATACATAATGAATGTGCGATTACTGTAGTAATCATGACCAAATCATGTTCACGAAGGAGCACGCTCTCAGCACTTAAGACAAATAGGAGACTTGGACAGAAAACTAAGGACGTAAGGAGAAACAGCTATGCAGACAGGTAAAAGACAAGCATAGAAGATATTAAAAGGAATCAGGGAACAAGTAGTAAGGATGAAAGCGGTCATAATTTCTTTAGGGGTGTGTGTACATTTATTTGCATTGAGACAAATTTAACTACTTTTCCTTGAGAATGAGCAAAAAATAAGGGGGAAGGACCATACACATATTAGTTAAGAGTATATGTGTTGGCATTATACTTGACGTTTGGGCTGTTTTTCAGGTGATAGTAGGTAGTATTGTAGAAGTAATCTGGGCAAGCATTAAGCCTGGTTCCTCCTTTGGCATCAGCGTTTTGCGTGCGCTCCGCCTTCTCAGGATATTCAAGGTCACCAGGTGAAAATTTCTTTCTGATCCCTATCTCTGTGCCACACATTATGTGAAAAATTAAGTTAATGCTCCTTTTTACCAGCCCGAATGGCTGCTAAAACTCTGTAGATAAAATATGTCTTTCAGCTAGGTGAGTCTCTGCAGTAGACAAGGGAGAAATATGCTCATTTCTTGATACTTGTTTTGCAGGTACTGGTCCAACTTACGGAACCTGGTTATCTCTCTCCTCAGCAGCATGCGCTCCATCCTCAGCCTGCTCTTCCTGCTGTTCCTCTTCATCCTCATCTTTGCCTTGCTTGGCATGCAGCTCTTTGGTGGAGAGTGAGTGCCTTTAGTTTCCAGTACAGTTGCTGATGATCAGTAAAAGATACGCATGAATTGCACAGATGCTTTGCTCTTATGTAGCTCTTATGTTATGATAAGAGCATTATGAGACAGCCTGCACATCATATATTTAATTTAAAATTCACTTTTATTATTGGGTCTTTTTTTGGCATTATCTTTATTTTGTTGTACATACACACTTCCATTTTCAGAATGAATTTTGAAGAGGGAAGACCTTCCAGCCATTTTGATACATTTCCAATTGCACTTCTCACTGTGTTTCAAGTAAGTATTAGCAAAGATAGTTTTAGCTGGTTTGATTTTATGAATAAATGCAAGAACCAGTTAAAATATCTGCATAACTTGATCTTGTACCGAGATATATTACATAATACTGGAATCACCTGTAATTTTGATAGTGGAAAATGATGTACCATCACCTAACTGGCTAAAGGGTGACTGCTCTCCCTCACTTTCATATTTGCCTGTTGATCGGCAATGACAACAAGATCTTGCTGTGTTCAGGTGAAATAAGACTAATAATCTTGTTTTTCTGGGGCAGATACTCACAGGTGAGGATTGGAATGAGGTCATGTACAATGGCATCCGTGCACATGGTGGCATACATGAAGGTGGCATGTTTTACTGCGCCTATTTCATTGTTTTGGTGCTGTTTGGTAACTGTATCCTTCAAGACCTTATGTTTTGCTGCAAAGACTTATACATTACAAATGAGATTGCAAGGTTACTTTAGTGTTGACAAAAATGTATAGCATTGCATATAATTTTTAATAAATTTAACTTTGATTACATGAAAATTAACTATAGTTTTATTTTACTACATATTAATAGTGTCATTTGTTGGTCATTCGGTTTACCTTTATTTTAAAAAACAAGGGGATGTGACTTGTATTTATAGATACCATTTATTTTCATGAGAAATGGCTTCCATTAAAACTGTCAGGAATTTTTAAATCTCAGTTGTAAAGGTTTTTTCCCATGTAGAACATCTTTAGTATTTTAATAGTTTGGGCTTACCTTAAGCTTCCTGACCACGATCTCAGACACATTGCTCAATGTCTTCCTGGCCATCGCTGTGGACAACTTGGCCAATGCCCAGGAGCTGACTGCTGCTGAAGAAGAACAACAAGAGGAAGAAGCAGTGGGTTGATTTTTCCTATTCATTAGTTCTAGAGCTTGTCTAGTGCAAGTGGGATGTATCCTGTAAGTTGAGATAAGACTAAACTATTGTACTTGAATACTTTCAAATATATGTTTGTTATATGGCTATTAATTATTTTTCATGTGTATTGTCAACTGCAAGTAATAAATGCCTCAAATCTGATCAGTTTTTGAGCCCTCTTGCATATTCCACCACTAGGCAGTATAAATATTCTTTCTTTGTGTAATGAAATTTAAAAGAAGTAAAACTCTCCTCTTGTTAACTAATGTTCAGCATCGAGAGGAGATGGCAGACCAGTTTGCACTGGTACCAACCAAGGGTGGGCCACCCCAAGTGAACATATGTCCCCCTTCGCCTCAAAACAATGAGGACATAAAGACTGGCAACTTTAGCTAGTAAGTTTTTCTGGACACAAGCACTTGAGAAGCAAGTTACTATCTGGTGTAGTGTTTATTATAAAAAATATACGTAGCAAAGTTTGAAAATTTTAAGTACAAAATATAGAGAGGTTCATGAAAGACAATCCTCTATACTATACTAGCTGAATCTTTTCTAAGCTTGATAAATATGCACCAGAAAACATTTTTTAATGATTTTTTTTTCTTAATAGAAATATAATTTTACTGCAAAAGTGTTATCTTTAGGGGTTTGTTTTTCCTTTCTTTTAAAACCAGTATATATTGTCTTTGTTATATTTATGTCTTTTGATTTGCTTATTTTCAGCCCTTTTTTTCTGTCGTAATTATTTCCATTCAATAACTTTTCTAAGATCATGTGATGCAGCTCAACCAATCGTGACATGAATGTTGACCTACAGCTTTCCTTTCAGTAGTGGAAACCGTATTGACATCAGCCTTAGTCAAAACAACCTCAAGGATAATCGGGAGAAAAAGGGCTCAAGTCTTGACCTCACTGCATCCAAAACAAATGCCATTGCAAAACCTGCTGAAGAGGAAAACTCAGATGCAGGTACATTAATTATGTGTTCTGTGCTGCTGTTAGTGTGTAAAAGACTTTGGTTTTTCAGATACAGTGTTAAGCACTTCAATCATCATTTACCCTGTTGTGAACTCTTTGGTTAGTAAGCATCCTTGTTGATGTAGGACTCACTATATCCAGATTAAAACTTTACTGCACAAAGATAAGTGACTGAAATCCCATTAAATAAAAGAATGGAGTTGGGGAGGGGTGGCGGATATTTATCGTTGTTGCTAATCTCTTTAAAAGATATGTGTAAAAAAAGAATTGTTTAAAAGTTTGAAAGTAAAATAAAGAAAAGATTGACAAATTTCTTAACTATTCAGCCCTTTTGTCTTTATGTCTTTTTAACAGAATCTGCATCGGTAAATAGTCAAAAATATAATTATGCTCACCATGGTCACCTTTGACCTTTTACTCAAGAATTTGTTTTAGCATTTTTTTCCAGGTTCCTGTAGCAAAACAGACTATATTTTAATGTTTATTAGTACACAGAGAAATAGAATGGGGACATACACTGTTTGACATTTTTATGCTTTGAAGACTAGTCTTTGAAGTTCTTTTTCAAAAAGATTCTGTCAATGATTTAGACTCACTGTAAGTATCTTTTTACTTTATTGTTATTTTTTTGCATCTTTTCATTTCAGCTAAAAGAACTAATAAGCAAGGTAAAATTGGATAGTCTTTACCAGTTTACAATGGTCAAAACACCTATTTTATTTCCTGCATTTGCTTTTCTTAAACATTCAAGTGGCTTATAATCCTTCATAAAGCTGGCATTTGGTACTATATTGTAGAAGTGCTTTTTGCTATGTTTCATTTGGTGAAGACAGTATCCGAAGAGCTGGAAAAGAATTTATGATATTATTCATTCTGTTCTTTCTGACTTATTGGTCATAAAAACATTGCATGGGAGTGCCCAGTTTTATTGCATTTTTTATAACTACATTATCCTTTTTACTTTTGTACATGCATGTAAGAAAAGAAAACATTAAAAAAATAATATGCACATCAAGTTTTTCTTAAGCAGTAATTTTAAATGAAACTTCAGCAAAGTTTTATTTATTTCTATAAAAGATATATTCATGCTTCAAAAACACCCCACAAAATGTACATCTTCATGCTGAAAAAAATTGTAACCCTTGGGATTGGCTTGATGAGAGGTATTGTGCATGCGTTTGAAACAGCCAGCTTACATTGTTATTGCATTAACTGACTTGGTGACTGCTGGCCAAAATTTGTCAACTGACTGATATAGTTGGTTGATATAGAGCACCTGGTTCCTGTGGTTGTTTCATTTAGCAGTTATGTGACCACTAATAACTATACTAATGCCAGTTAGATAAGAGCACTTGTATTAGCCAGAGAGATTATATGATATTTTTTACATTCATTACCAAGAAAGCAGTCTATGCATAAGAATGAGTGCGGGGGGCATGGGTGGTATGCGTACAGATGACTGCATGTGCATATGTAAATCTTTACATATGGTAAGACAGTTATTCACCTTTTAATTTGTGCATGCATAAATATATTTGCATGAGGGTGCATATGAATAAGAAATAAAAAAAAAACCAACATGATATTCTAAATTCAGCTTTTAATACTGATCTTTTTTTCAGCTGTTTATATCCAAAGCTACTATATATACATTGGGCAGTTTGTTAACTCTTCTCAGTATAAGATTTACCTAAAACCCTTGGGTTTTGTTGTTGGGTTTTTTTTAAGTGTAGATGAGGTGTGCTTTTATTAAAGCAGGTAGTTTTTTATTTTTATTTAATGACAAATACTGCTGAGAACTTGCACAACATTGGTAAAAATTGAGCAAATTATTTATTGTCATTGTTATTAATATTGCTATAATTTTAGAAGTAAATGATTCAAGGAAATGTCCTTTCAGTGCTAACAATCCTAAAATAATTACTTCAGGCAGGTAAAGAATAAAAACTGCAATAAGACAGCAACACTCAGAAGTGAAAAGATGGTGACACGCAGAATGTTGACAAGACAGTGACACTCAAAAGCAATGGTACAAATATTAACAGACAAAAGTAATAAATGCCAATAAGACACTAGAGTATCTGAGCTATGGGGCCACAATCAGTGCCTATCAAAACTAAATGATAACTAAACCACACACAAGAAATAAATCAAACCCCCATTTGTAATGTACACATGCATTCATACGGCACCGAGGATTGCTGGGTCATGTAAAGGTCCAGTACAGCAGTATGCAAGAGCTGTTGACTTTCTAATGCTAGCTTGTTGTGTGTCTTTACAGCTAGCACCACTAGCAGTAGCACCATCGATATACAACCACGAGCCAACAGTCAGGCTGAGGGAGAAGGGACCGGCGGTGACCCACTGACCTGCCCCAAGGCCATGCTGCCATACAGCTCAATGTTCATCTTTGGACCAACAAACCCGTGAGAATTTGTTTTTCAATTTTATTTTTTAGGTTGAGACAAAGTTTTCCTAGTTTGTTTTGCGGATATAAATAAAGGTCTGATTTTAATAAGGCCTTTTTTTTGTTTGCCAGTGTTACTTTGCAATGTGGCAGATGAGTTTCAAAAACATTGAGTAATGACTTCTTTTGCTTTTTTTTTTTTCAAACCTTGTCTTAATGCTGAAAAAATTTTTTGGCTGGCTTTTTCAACAGAGTCCGGCGGTTTTGCCATTTTGTGGTGAACCTTCGATACTTTGACCTATTCATCATGATCGTCATCTGTGCTAGCAGCGTGGCCTTGGCAGCAGAAGATCCTGTGAGAGAAGATTCAGAGCACAACAAAATCCTCAATTACTTTGACTATGTCTTCACTGGTGTCTTCACTATTGAAATGATTCTCAAGGTTAGCTGTCAGCATTCAAAGTGTTGGTCTGCCTAGAGCATTATGTGTTGTCCTGCAGGGTGAAGTTTCAAAGATGGTTGACATCTATACCTTAGAAGACTTGGAATATCTCAGTAAACTTTCATTCTTCTTCTTCTTAAGATCACATTTTATAATACCACTCAGAGGCACAGTAGTTAATTAGTCTGCTATGAATATGCTACTCTGGTCAGTCTTATTTGTCTTCATTTTTGTGAGTGTAAACATGAGCGACTGAACTGTGGTACTTTTTGCAGGTCATTGACCTTGGAGTTCTTTTGCATCCTGGATCCTACTGCCGTGATGTGTGGAATATTCTGGATGCCACTGTTGTTATATGTGCACTGGTAGCTTTTGCTTTCAAGTAAGTTGATGCACTTCAGCGGATATTACTAGCTGTCTTACCTGTTACTTGTGCTGTATAAACATGGCTACCTACACATGGCTGAAATTAACATGCAAGTTGATTCTGGTAAAGAATGACCACACAAAGAATAGTAATTCTTGTAAATAAAAGACCACACTCAAGCAGCAGTAACTCTTATGAAGAGAGACCACACAACTGTGGTAAATAAAGCCCACACAAACAGTAATTTAGACAAAAGGATGTAACTGTTAAACAAACATGATGTTGCTTTTCTTTGCAACTAAAAGGAAGATATGTATCCACAATAATTACACAAATATTGGCTTCCTCCATATTGGCTGAGTGAGCTAAGAAGACTGTGGTATGAGTAGAGAGAAGAACATGTGTTTAGTCTTTACATGACTTAAAAGCCACTAAAAGGCTTTCTAACCGATCCCTGAATTTCTTTTTTTAATGAAATAAATACTTTGAATATGGACCAAAAGACAGAAACTTCACAAAAGGATGGGCCAGACATTTAGAATACGTTTATGCTAACACTGTCATGCGAGCATACCAGATAAGGCAAAAGTCAAAAATTTATCAGAGTTAGAGTGCCATCTAGCTATTGCTTGACATTTCTTAAAAAGTAGTGTCAAGCAGATATATGCCATATGCAAGTTTAAGTTTCCTTGTAGCATTTAATATCATTGAGTTACAATGAAATCTTGACATGAACAGCTCATATCATTTTTGGTTCAAACTCTCGCCATATTCAGCTTGCATTATCCTATTTAAAGCTCGTGCTTTCCTTCCTGCCATCAGGTCTGCTACAACAGCCTTGTTGTCCACAGTCACTGGAAACTTATTTTCTAACCTCCGCATGATATTGTCAACACACGCTTGTGAAAAACATTAATGTTGCAGGTTTTTATCCATCTGTTGTCAGTTTGAGCTGATGTGTTTACTTTTGCAGGGTGCTGCAAGTGGAAATGTGTATCATAAAATGTTTTGCTCCAAGCTTTGTCTGTCTTTGATTTGTTTAAATTCTGAAACTTTCACCAGCAGTGTTATTCCTCCTACCAGCTGTTTTGTTCAAAAATGGATTGCAACTTTAGTTGCCCTGTGACCTTTGGTTAATGCAATGGTTGTCAGAATTAATGCAGTAACCTAGAACAAGTTACTTAAAGCCTATAAGCACCATAATCCTGTCAGAATAAGTTATTGAAAATTTGTGGAAAACAGCAACACTTTACACCATAGTGCCATTAGTACAACCCTGCCAAAAAAAAGCTTCTATTAACAGAACGTGAACTGTAGGGCAAACGATGAAGTATACTTATGCAGAGAATATGAAGAGAAATAGATTACATAATGAATTGTGTGTACTTCTTTGAAGATTTTTTTAGTCTGTAACAGTTTACTTAGACACTGGACAGAGACAATGGGCCACTAAGGCGTTTTTTAATAATGATTTGAGCTTTTGGTGGACTTTTTATTTTTGCTGACTGACTTTGGTTCAGTGTTATATTTTAGCTGTACTAAGTTGAGTAAATGCTGCTCATCCAAGTTTTGTTTTTGATTTATATATTCATTATTTAAACAAGAAAATCATCATTGCCTGACCTTTCCCTGGTCTAGTTGCCTGGGTTTATTTTTGTGAAAAAAAAACCTACTAAAAAATGAGCTCTTATTGTATGTACTTTGATTGTGACCCTTGCCACTTGTGTGCTTTTATTATCGTCAAGAAGTGGCCTCGTTCAGTTTAAGGTGGTGATACATGTCCTGTAGCTTAGGTAGGTTTCAAGTCTTGCTCATGAAGAGAACACTTTTCATTCATTTTTATTTGTACTCAGATGTTAGTCTGGTTACTTGTTCTACAGATCATAATATCACAATAATTTCTCATTTACAATAAAACTGAACATTATCCACATTCTTCTTGATTTCAAATAACTTGCTTCCATTGATCCATAAAGTAGGGGAAGAAAAGCTTTTATCACTGTTCTATTTCAGGTGTGCAACAGATGTAGACATCTTGACATAATAATTAAAGTGATAGAGCATCGCATGTTTGTTTTGTGTTCCTGATTGCTTTATTTCTCTCGTCTTTTGCCTTTCCCCATGTTTTGAAATATTCTGGCTACTTAATTCTCTTTCTCTTTCATTTGGTGTACCCAGCGCTCTAAATAGGTAAGTCATGGTTTGTCAAGTCCTCCTATGTAGTTCTGTAGCCATGCTTAATGCTTTAACTTTTTGTTTTCTGTCTGGATGAAGATTACACAGTGGTGGCAGGTAATTATCACTTAGTGGGTTGATTCCTGAACTATTTCATTTTTGAGTCATTATCCTTTACGCATGCATTTGCCAGATAAATTTCACACTTTATACATGCTTTAAAGTGTCCTCACCTTGTTGGTTACATGTTTTGCACTTTTAACAATTGGATTAACATTAATATTTCCTCTAAGAATTTTTTTCACAGCAAAATCACAATTTGAACTAATTTTCTGAGCTTTAGAACTAACAGCAGGTCTCTTAAGGAATTAATTTTCCTTTTTGACTTGTGTTTCTGTTATAGATTTGGTCTTTGTATTTATTGTAAGCTTCTTGTAAACATAGTAGTCTGAAATGCATATGCTATTTGCATATGAAACCTAATGTGATTTTTTATTTCTTGTGCATTTAAATTTTAGCAGTGTTGTGATGAAAATATTTATTCAAATACATTGAAGTTGTAAACATATATACTGCATGTATTCTCAGCCTTCATTAGCTGTGGATTTCTTGTTGCAGCTCTGTCCTCAATTTACACTTGTTTATTTCATACAGTTATTTGATAATGAATTTTACATGAGCAATTATCTGTTCATCACTTTCTTAAGAGTGAGGAGAATAACTAAAGCTTACTATACTGCTGAGTGGTCCAGTGACAGAATGGATAAGCCTTTGTCACCAGTACAGTGACGATTGGCTGTCCTGGATTCAGATCTTGTCTTGGGCATGCTGTTCGTTCTCTGCATGTGGCACCTGTTTATAGGGCCGGTTGTTTGGAGGCCATGATATGGCTTGGCATACAAAAAAACCTAATTCTCTTCTCTCATCTCCCTTTTTACTGGTGAAGCTAAGAGCCTAAGAGAATGTACAAGAGTGATGGAGCCATAGATGAGGAGTCTCCCAGTGCTATCGTTGCTTAGTAAAGCTCTCAGCCTCAACAAAAATGGTGTCCATTTAATGTCAACAAGCCTGGTTGATGGCATCAAGGGACTACTTTATCAGCAGAAAGTGAAGCCATTTGGTGCATAGCCAGCAGGAGTATTATATATCGGACTATCAGCATTCCTTAGGGAGCACACTGTTTCTTAGGACTTGTCAATCATGTTAAAATAGGCACAAAGGGAAAAAAGCAGTTTTTGGTTCTCGTGATGGTTCACCTGAGACTTCTAGCATAAGACATTGCATTGCAAACTGCAGTTACCAATCCTGTTTGGGTAGTTTATTCAAGTATGTAATTGTGTACATTTTTGTCACTTTTATCCAAATGTATACTTTGCAGCAGTACAAACATCAGCACAAAGCGAAAACCTTTTCTTTTACATTTTTGTGCAAAAATGTTGGGTGATTCATTTTAGTTTTTATTTATTTATTTTTGCATGTCTCTGCTGAATAATTTTATGCATAGAGTATATACTACTAATATTATTTCATTATTATTATATTTAGGTGTCCTTCTTTTTACTTATCATTTGCTATCAAACATTAAAAGAAAGCACTTTTATCAGAGAACTGTCTTTTTTTACTAAGAGAACTAAATTGACATTTAATATCCATCAGAGCACAGAACTAGCCTCTGTGACAGCTTTTGAATAAAAATCTGATTTTCTGTTATACTCTGCACAATAGTCTAGACTTGCAACTAGGTGTATAGATGCCATCCTTGTTAAGGTACATGAGCCCCTCTGTTTGTGCATGTGTTGAAAGGCTAGACTGGGTTCAAATTTTTTTTTAAATTCATCAAAAATACTAATTCCCTAAATCTGAGTGAAGAACTCAAGTAGCAGTGTTCACCTAGGTTTTTTTTAAAAGGTCAAGACCTCATTCTGCACAGCATTGTAAAGATGGACTCATTGATTGGGCATATCAGCTTATCAGCATATTTTTGAACTTTCACATTGACTGTAACATCCACTGATATCAGAAATTGGGATTTAGGTCAATCCAAGTGTACATTTCCTAATAAAAGTTTTCATTCATTTTTATAACAAATTTAATGCTTCCATGTCTTGCTAAGATACCAGAACTCAGAAGCTAATTTCATTTTTGACTTGGGTCAGCCTTTAATTATCAATCATTGAAGTTGGGTGTACACATTCTTCAGTCTTTCATAAATAATAAAACAGTAAAAACTGACCATTGCAATGGAAGATACTAAAACATTATCAGAAAGAACAGCAGTGGGGCTCTTGTGTAAGTGGGCTATATGGGAGTGAAGTCATAGTTTTCAAGTTTAGGTAACTGTACATTATTTTTTTTAAAATAAACTGTATAATTGAGTGCAGTAATTTTATGTTTGCAGTTTTATCTCTAAAAACATTTGCTATGATGATTTTTAAAGTCCAAGTTTCCACTAGCAAAACAAATTTAATTTCATCCCATTAGGGCCTTGTGCCTGCAATAATTTGTGTTACTTTACAAAGTGCATGCGTGTCTTTGTTTCAAGAACTGTGCATGCTGAGAGGACAGAGCAGGAATACCCTGCTTATTGTCTGTTATTTATGTTTGGTTTCCCAGCCAACAAACATGTATTGAGAACACTAGTAGGCATGATATTACAATTTAGTCAGACTTTTTTTGATGAGTGTACCTTTACATATAATGGATTATCTGCTGTTTTGAGAATGCTAAAGGTTTGCCAAAAGCAAAGTCTTCAGGCTCTTACATTTTTACATAGTTTTCAAAGGTTTTATTATTAAAAAAAAAAAGTATATTGCAATCATCAGTTAGCAAATTCTTGAACTCTGCAACTTTAATATTCATATATGCCAGTGCTGTTCTGAGGGGAAATACTGCCTTTGAGATCATGACTCATAAAACTATTTGCATTTCTGTGTATTGCCTGAAGAAGTCTTTTTTCTTGATAAACACTATAACCAGGCGGCCAAGCATCTTTTGTCATTTTATGAAGTTTTATATGATAACCCTACAAGGTGCTTATTGTAATTTTCTGCTTTTAAGACTTATTGAAATTCTTTTTCTTAATATGTACAGTGACAGTGCTGGAAAGAATCTCAATACATTCAAGTCTCTACGAGTACTGCGAGTGTTGCGTCCCTTAAAAACAATTAACAGAGTACCAAAACTGAAGGTATGGAAATATTTTGTTACAAAGGCTAGCTTTATCATATAAAAATACTTCCAAAAAAAAAGGAAAAAAGAAAGAGTACTGATAATTTCACTGGATACATGATATTACTTTTCTTGTGTTGCAGGCAGTGTTTGACTGTGTGGTGAATTCCTTGAAGAATGTGGCAAACATCCTCATAGTGTATATACTCTTCCAGTTCATTTTTGCTGTGATTGCCGTGCAGCTGTTTAGTGGCAAGTTCTTCTACTGCACAGATGAGTCAAAGTCCACCAGTGAGGAATGCCAGTAAGTGATGTTTGTCATGCTTTCAAATCTATCAACTTAATTAACACTTACAAAATGTATTCTAAATATACACAGTGTTTATATACAACTATATTCTTTACAAGCTGATCCCATTGAACTGTGCAGGAATAACAGATAAGATCAAATGCAAACATCTTTGAGATGTAGTTCATATGCCATAATCTTTACTGATGTTTTAGCCCATGGCTTTCATCACTCATTTCAGCTTTATGGAAGCATATAGAAACCATTTTAAATGTAATACAAAGATCTTGTTGTTAAATATTTGTTATCCTTATCCCTTCCATATTTTTGTACTTGATTTTTGAAGTGTTTGACAAGTGAAAGAGGCAAATCTTTCTGTACATACTGCTAAGGATCTTGATGTGCTGACTCCTGTCCTATTTATCCCAAATTTTCATTTCTTACATTCCATCCAGAAAACTCTGTTCTTGGTCTGAGAAACACACACAGACTATTGCTGTTACCAAACAATAGCATTTTCTCACTAGCCTTTATCAGCTGCTGTGCAGCAAGACAGTGAAACTTGAAGACCCCCTTCATATCTGCAACTTACCCTCTATTGAATCTTTTAAATGTGCACCTCTCTTTTATGAACAATGGTCTAGAAAACAGTCCACATACTATTACTTTATCTACTAACCAGTCCTCTTACTGTTTTCTGTTCTGCTGATGCCTCTGGAGATAACTTTATTCACCTAGTGTCATCACGTACTGTCCCAAACTGTTTGTATAAATGTGTCATTTATATGTTTTATTATGTCTCACTTATAGGGGTCAGTACTTTGAATATGAAGGGAACTCGGATTCACCAACGGTCAAAGATCGCATGTGGCTTAGGCAAGACTTTCACTATGATGACATCATCAATGCTATGCTGACACTTTTCACTGTCACCACAGGCGAGGGCTGGCCAAGGTAGTCATGATGGGGGTTTACCATCTCCTGCTGTGTCTAGCTTTGCATTCTGATGGCAAATATTACAGCTATGACTTTGAAAAATTATATTTTTATAAATCTGTAGTCATTTATTGTTTGCTTGCTGGTTTAAAATGTGATGAGATGCTATGACAAACTGAGAACATTGAGTAAGCATTGACAGTAATGTTTGAAAAATCACATACAATGGAAAAATCATTTGTGCCTGTCATTACAGCTTTAAACTGTTATACCATTGTAATTGAGACTAAAACTAGCTAATATTATTTCAGTGTCCTGAAGCATTCCATGGACTCAACTTATGAAAACAAGGGACCAAAACCAGGCTACCGCATGGAGACAGCCATTTTTTATGTTGTCTTCTTCATTGTCTTCCCCTTTTTCTTTGTTAATATCTTTGTTGCTCTCATCATCATCACTTTCCAAGAACAAGGTGACAATGAGCTCATCGATCAGGATTTAGATAAAAATCAGGTAACCAATCCTTGGGAGGTCAAGTTCTAGGTTGTCTTTCCTACATTATTACGCTATAAAGAAAGCAGTAAATTATGTGTTTTTGTGGGTGATAGGGCTATTTTTTGGGATTGTATGTGGAAAACCATTTTTCTCACTTTAAATATTAATATTTGAAAATAAGAAATAATAAAATGTGTCAAGATACATATTTTTCTCAAATAGGCAGATTTTGCTTAGAGCTCAGTGTCCTCAATGCAGTTGTTGCTCATGCATCTCATGTTTATGTTTTTAATTTGTCTTGCAGAAGCAATGCATTGACTTTGCAATCAATGCAAAACCACTATGTCGATTCATGCCAAGGAATCGTAACTCCATCAAGTACAAGATCTGGCAGCTGGTAGTCTCCCCAAAATTCGAATATTTCATCATGATTATGATCACTCTCAACACTGTTTTCCTCATGATGAAGGTAAAGCTGTTATGAGCGATGACAAGTACAATTGTACAGTGTAACTGATCGTGTAGGATAAAGGGACTGATGAAAGTCGCTGCTGTAGGAGAATATTGAGTAAATGACCACATTAAAAAAGATTTGGAGCCATTAGTTTTGTTTAGCACGTGTAATTTCTTTCTTAGGTATAGCAGTCTCTGTTGAAGAAGTAGCAAGTTAGATCTCCCTTGGCACTAGTAAAACATTAATTATTTATAGGAGAAAAAATCTTTTGAAATCACAAAATCCATGTCACTGTAGGAAGTAATTTACTAGCTTCATTTCTTCAAATGTTAACATATGTTGTCTCTTTATCCCAGTATGATGGAGAGCCCAAGCTAAACAAAGACATACAGAAATATTTGAACTACACCTTCATAGCCCTGTTTATTCTTGAGAGTATCCTCAAGATCATTGGGTTTGGGTTACGGGTAAGCGTCTTCAGATAAACGGAAACTTTGGAGAGGGTGCATGCACAGCAGCTTTGAAGACTTTTTTCTCCTTCTGCAAGCTTGTACATTTGAGCTTAGTGTACAGCCTCAACAGCCAGAAAAACACCCAAACAGTAATGTACGCAAAAAAAAAAACCCACTTTTGAAAAAAGATGTTTTGGCAAATATACATTACTCCAACAGTTTTTAATTATTCCTTTTCATGTAAAGATTTTGATTTGAGGAAAATTTCTTAACCTTTTTTTTTTAAAGTCAGTTTGGCTTTCTGGCTGATAAGGCCGACTTAGATTTTCAACAAATATATCGGGCAATGGGTTTATTTTATAATCTTTCTTGTCATTGCACTGAAGACAGTATAGGGAACTTCTTAGAAAGAGTAAAAGCTTGATGTTGCCTTCTTCCCAGACTTGGTCACCTTTTCAGAAATGAGATTAACTATTAATCTAGTATGTCAGTTTCTGGTTTATCCAGAATAGCTGTAGTGATTCTGTTTATAGATGTCTGTTTCATCAATCATTTATTCATGAATTAGTCTCCTGACTGGTACTGGTCATTGAGGAGATAAATGGATAAACAGGGCAGCTTATAATCCTTGCCACTGAGGCCAGTCTTGGGCAATGGTGAGCAGATTCTGCAGGGGATGACTAGTCTACTCCTTTACATTCATATCCCAGTTTTTTCTCTGGCCACCATAGTGTCAACCTCCTTCCAAGGTACCTTGAAGGACTGTTTCGACAGAATGTCATACCAGGTCACATAGCTAAACCAGACCAGCTTTTTGCTGCTTGACTTTTGCAAGTAAGGGGTCTTCTGCCATTTGAGTCTAGTGATCTTGCTTCATTGTTTTCATTGGTTTCATTGGGAATTTTCAATTCCCTCTGTAGGAGATCCAGAGGTCCCTACTCATGCACTTGTTTTCAAATGCCTAGATTCTCGTCTACATACTGGCAAGTCCATGTTTCATTCCAGCAGGATTATTGCCATGAACAGATTGGTAAATGTGATGTTATGGTGGTTCCAGACCCAGTCCAGCCTAGCCATTGCTGCTGTAGCTGTCACGATCCCAATGCAGATATCTGTCATGGAGCTGCTGTCTTTGGAGAGGAGGCTCCTAAGTACTTAAAGCTATTTACCTCTTCAACTCCATTTGTTGCCTATGACCAAGACTTTGCCCTTGTCAGTGCTGGCCTCGTTCCATTTAGATTTTGTTAATCTGTTGGTAAGGTCTCGCAGTTCTTGGTTAACATCTGCTATTGGATGTCATTTGCAAAATGTAGGCTGCAAATGGGCCTTCCACTGATAAAAATGGAAGAGTGATGGTCGTGAAGGTTTTTATGCATAATGTTCTCCAAGAAGATGCTGAAAAGCACAGGTGATGGGTTATCCATCAGTATTGCACTCATTGAGTTATTTTACAGCACAATGACTTGGACAAGACCTTCAATGTCAAATTTTTGAATCACATTGTCCCCTGTCCCAGGCTGTCTAAAATCTTAAAGCTGATAAAGTTGTGCTAGAGGTCTTGCTGATGCTGAAGATGCTTGTCCATCAGGATGCGACAGTTGAAGCAGTTGAAGATCTGCTTAACCATGCCCCTATTTGGTCTGAAGCCAGCCTATTCTTCTGCCAGTAGTTGGCATAAAGATCCTGTTTGTGGTTAATAGCCATAGTCTTTTCTTTGGGTGACACTTGGGTGAAATCTTTCTTCCTCTCCAAGTGAACCAAAGCCAATGGTTGGCCTCCTCATGAACATGTGAGCACTGGGCCCTGGATGGTACTTTCATCCCATAAAGCCATAACACCATCAGCCATTATTGATTTTTAAACAGATGTTCTTGCTTCACGTGTTAATCATTCAGGCAGGATGTGGAATTTTAAAATTTCGGACTGCATAGCTCATTGACTGTAAATCAGAGACTAAGTGAAAGACACAAAGAACAGTTTAATTTATTGGGTGTGGATTCGAGATTGAAGTGAGTGGAGGGCAGGGAGAGAGAGACTAGACAAGTTCTTGGGCTTAACTAGACAGCATTGGAAAGAAGGAATACCTACCGTTTTCTATGAGACATTTTGCAACAGACGATTTCTATAACAAAGTTGATTTTCTGGCTAGAACTAGATACCAAGTCTGATTTAGATGCTGACATTTTGAAACCAGGTTACGAGAGTCTATTGACAGTCTCATGTGTAACACACCGACTCCATAGATATGTATGCAAATGATTTATTGATGTGCATCTTGTGCCTTGAGCTGGAAGGACAGCAGAGAATGGGCATGTTAACTTTTGCAACATTTTATCCATGTAATTAATGCATTTAGGAGAAGATACTCCTGGTTGATGATTTCTTTTAGTAAAATAACTCCCTAAAGATTAGTCATAGCTTTATAAATCCTTGCATGGGATTAAAAAAAAAAGGCTGTGGTCTTGTGTCCTTAATTGATGATTATTTCAGTAAAATAACTCCCTAAAGATCAGACATAGTTTTAGAGATTCTAGCATGGGATGAAAAAGGATGTGGTCTTGTGTCCTTAGCTGTATATCTCATAAAATGGAAACAGCCTGCATTGTTTCTGTCATGCAGTAGGTCTTTTCTTTAACCTGCTTTACACCAAATGCATTTAAGAGTTTAACAGCTCAAAAGTACAAATGTGAACATATTCATCTGCATAACAGATTCATTCAAGAAATAGTTGCACTTCATTGTAAGCTGCAGCTGGATAGTGCAGAGTGCATGAGACGAAACAAAAGTTTGTATGGATTCCTTGACTTTCAGTTTGAGCCCGCTGAATCTGCAAAAGAGAATGGACAAGGGTTTGGTCACACGCTCATAGTCATTAACATAGTCTTCACTTGTCTCTACACACTGGAGTTCCTTCTCAAGCTCTGTGCTTTTGGAAAGGTTTGACCAACTAGCTAGGCATGGTCCTCTTGTCTGGAAGTTTTGTGCACCGCTGCAAGAGCTTGCTGTATTGTGCAGTACTGCTGGCTTGATGTTATGTTTCTACACTCCTGCTTTCTTACCTGAACACGTGTTTAGTTTTAATTATTTATTTGCATGAAATCTCCTTTGTGCGCAATATTTCCTTATATTTTAAAATATTCAGTTTCCATTTCAGCTTTTCCATTTGATGTGAGTAAGATGAGAATGAAAAAATACATTTTAGTTTTCACGTTGTCTAGCTAAACCACTTACCTATCTAATGGCAGTTACTCCATGCATTGTCTAGTGCTGCACATGTGGACTGGTTTAGTTGATGTAGTACTGCACAATGTTTGACTGGAAAATTTCCAGCCATTTTGAATATCTCAAGAACTGGCTGTGGCAAAAATGGCACTTGCATTGCCAAAATTAGAAGTTCTGAAGATTCCATAGACCAGTGTTTGAAATATTTTGATAGAAGATCTTGTGAAACATGTGGCAGCAATATTCATTCCAACAATTTTCTTTGATTGCAGCTTGCTTGTAGACAAATGTATAAGTTGCAGCTCAGCCATTGTGGACTTGACAGTCACACAGTCCTATAGCCTCAATACATCTCATTTTTGACTGAGTAACCTCAGAAGAGGATTATTGTTCATGCATACACAGTAGGGTCCCCTTGGAGTGGCTGGCAATCAATGCCACGCGGCTGGCTCTTGAGATATTGGCAATGGCTGGATACTTTCTGAACAGAGATCATACACAAATACAAGTTTAATTTTTGGTCTTTTGACTGTGAGTAGTATTCAAAAGTTATCAACAGCCTATAAACAAATAATGATAAAAATAAGAACACTTTCAGAGTAAATTATATTGTAGGGCGAGACACAGTTTTTGTGGTATAAAGTTCACTGCCACTAAGGTTGCAGTCTAACTGATAGGAAATGAATTCCATCCATGGTTTGTGCTATGACATTAGACCTTCCTTTGGCTGTTTGTTTGCAACACCTTAAGTAAGTGCTCCTTTGTTGTTTCATGTAATGTCTTTTTTGTTTCAAACCTTGCATGGTTATTCAGTTTTACTTGTGTGTTAATAGGGGATAGTTTGCATGCACGTGTGTGTGTGTGCACATGCACATACACCCACATGTGCATACATTTAAATGATAAATATTACTTATCTGTTTCAATCAAAGCTTTTTGACTATAACTAATTTTTTTCAGAAAATCATTTGGAAAGTGAAAAAAAATCCAATTAGAAATCATATAAAATAAAGAAAGAAAAGAAAAGCATATGGGAAAGAGGAAATAAAAGAATTTATACTAAGAAATAATATGGGAAGTGAGGGAAACATTGACAGCTCAAGTATATACTAGTAGCAGGTGATGTGTGAAGTAAGAACCCACCAAATACACAAGATTCGGCCAAGCTTGAGCCAAGCTTTTTAACATTGGCCCAAGCTTGGCCGAATCTTGCGTGTTTGCTGGGAAATAACTAATAGTAAATCAAATAAGGGACATACTGAAGATGTTATATGTGGAAGCTTGGCTGTACGGATTTCTGGTGAAGACTGTGTCTATGTATAAACAACTAGAATTTTTTGTCTGATTAAAACTGTGAAAAAACATAAGATCTTTTCTAAGCCCTTGTTGTATTTACATTTTGCCTTGTACAGTAATGATGTATCCATCAATTTACAGTTTTGATGAATGATAAGAGGTGTGCAGATGAACTAAAGAGTAAATGAAAAATTGAGCAAATGCTACATATTAAAATGCATTTTGCTTTGAGAGAGTCTGTAATATATGCTTTTCAATTTTAAATCCAGTTTCAACCTCTATCATTTTACTCGTTAATAGTTTCATTTAAGTGCTTGATAAATAGTTAAGCTCAGTATAGAAGTTCAATATGTTTGCTAGAGTTGTGTCACAGTAACATACTTTTTTAAACTGATGAACGCATAGTGAGGAAGGGAAGAGAAGCTAGGAAATATCTTTATTAGATTTAGCAATACTTTTTCTGAAGGAATATGGCTGTATGTGGGGTACTGACCATTTTTAATGTTGGATGTGCAGAACTACTTTCATGACCCTTGGAACGTGTTTGACTTCACCACTGTTCTTGGAAGTATCATCGATGTTCTGATCACCGAGTTCTCAGTAAGTCACCTAAATGAGCTATGCACGTCTATACATTTCAGCCTGTTCTGTCTTTATTGTGCACTTTTTTTGCAAGTCTGGGAAGATGTTTCAAAGAGGATCATGGGATGGCAGACATGGGACAGATTCATTCACGCACTGGATGCACTGCAACCCAGATAGCACATGAGTAGAAGAGATAAAACCCCAGTTAACCCATTTATGCCAGAAGTTGGAAGTATTTAATTTGTGCATGAAATTCATATATGTGACCTACAGATATTCAAGGAACTAGATTTTGAAGAGAAAAAATTTTTAGTTTCTTCCAGTGATAGAGCATGAGGCATAAATGGGTTAAGCTAAGCAATCCCAGCATTCCCAGCTAGCACCTTCCTCTCTGCTAAACTTTGAGCTTAGCAAAAATCTAAGAGTGAAAGCTTTTCTGTCCCATTATATTCATGTACTAAAATTGGCCAGTTTAGTACTGGAATGAATGAGACATAAGTCCAATAGACTTTTCCAGCAGAGAACCAAATGACTAAGTCACATGAAAATATTTTAATGTGCAAAACACTGATTGTACACATTTAGTTTATGTTTTGATTGGCTGTCCTTTAAGTCCTACGAGTGCAATAATTGATGCTGCTCAAATCAAATCTGTTGTTGTAAATAAGTGTAAGTGGTAAAATTAGCCACTGCATCAATGCATCAACCCAAAGCTTTATGTTGCTGAATGAAGAGATCACACTATAGTTAAAGAATAGAATTATTCTTATGTTTATTAAGCATGTAGCCAAATAAAACGTTAGCATATATTGAACAATTAATAGCCTCAAACAAAATGGCATATGTGGTCAGAGCATGGCTAAAAATGTTTAAGAAATTATAATATAAGTTATAATATTTTTCTTTGCCCAATGCCATTGGAAGCTTGAAAGGTAGCTACACATTTTTCCAATGGGCAGCAATTCTAATTTTTCAGAAATTAATTCAGGTCAGATTCTGAATGAGAAATTGACCAATTAGATTATTAATTGTATAATTATAAAATTGTCTTAAGAAACACAGAATGTGAAGCATTGAAGTGCACATAAAACCAGCAATGGAGAACACAGCAAATGAAATAAACCACAAAACTTAAGAATGAAACTTCTTATGTTAGAATTATCACAAGTTGTTCTTTTGAAACTGGCAAAAAAGTGGCGTTTTAGTATCTGTGCTGTGTCTGCTGACGAGGAATCACAGGTAGTACATTTTCCCCACCTTGCCTAGGTGGCCTTTCTGAGCTCCAGTGTCCAGCCCTGCACTCAGATTTTGTGCTGTATTTTGCTCAGTCCTTGACTTGTGAGGCTCAGGGCAACATGTGCCAGACATTAGAAAAGCAATGCATGAATGTGCAGTTTTGTACAGCCTGTGCAATGGCGAAATATTTTTGCTTAAATGCATGGT
This sequence comes from Pomacea maculata, assembly GCA_004794325.1. NCBI lineage: Eukaryota > Metazoa > Mollusca > Gastropoda > Architaenioglossa > Ampullariidae > Pomacea > Pomacea maculata. The sequence goes on from SRHC01000714.1 coordinate 198,351, forward strand.
CAGCGCATTGCTTCATTGTCGCAACAGAGATAGAGCTCTGCCAAAAAAAATGCCCAGAGGGGGTGAGGATGCCAGAACAATCTACTGGTTCACTGGCTGATACTATATAGTAGTGCATCTGAACAGCAGTGCCAACTGTCACACATTTCTAAGTCCAATGACATGTATAATAAACCCAGTTAAAGCAAGCTGAATTTTTTTAAAAGAATTCTCGGACACCAAGAAATGAATAGTTTGTAATAAATTTTGTGGCATTCTTTTGTCTCTGATGGAGAATAAGGTTTAAGGTTTCTCACTCAACTTCCTCATTCTAGGTAAGAATAAAACTCTAGCAGTCCTTGAAACATATCTGACCTACTGTTAAGTTCTTGTCCACTCCACATGCAGCACAAAGCCGTGTTTTTGCAGGTAGTGCCCGTGCATTATTTCAGCTTTTCTTCTGCATAACAGCTTGCATTTCTTGTTTTTGCTGATATTTAGCTGCTCCGTTTTCTTCTTTGAGCAATTTCAAAGAGGCTTAGGATTGTCTGACATTAGTTTTGGCAGTGATTATGATAAACAGAAGGCTGCATACCTTTGGCATTTTAAGCTTAAGGTGTAATGGGATTAGATAAAAACTTTGTTGGTTAACATTGCAAGCACCATCGGCACAATATACAGTGATACCTCGGTTCTCGAACATAATTCGTTCCGGGAGGACGGTCGAGAACCAAATTGTTCGAGAACCGAAGCAATGAAACCCATAGGAAATAATGGAAACTGGATTAATTCGTTCCAAGCCCCAGAAAATGCCTATTTACTGCCCTAATTTGTATATAATATGTAGAAAAACATGAGTCTCAACAAGAAATAAGAAATAAAAGTGTATTTATTAAAACAAAAACAACAACAACAACAAAAAATCAAAAATGTACTGTACAGTACAGTAAATTGTGTTTCATTTACTGTACCTGTACCAAACTTTATGGCAGGAGGGAATGAATGTGGAGGGAGGAGTGAAGGGGGATGGTTATTGTCACTGATGACGCAAGCAAGGCACGCTGGGCAGAATGAACGCCATTCGGCTCAACTCGGCTCATCTCGGACGTTCGGATGTTTGAGTTCCAAATATTTGTTCGGATTCCAAGACAAAATTTTCTCGAATTTCCTGGTCGAATACCGATTTGGTCGAAAGTCAAGGCGTTCGAGAACCGAGCTATCACTGTAGTTCTTAAGCATACTGTCAACCTGAATTACATGCATTATGCAATTGCAGGAAATGATTCTTTCCTCGTGGCATGATTAGGGGAAAGAAGTCACTCAGAGAAGAGGGGTGGATTCTTTGTAGAGGAAGCAGCAGTTAAATGTCAGGAGTCATTTCAAGGTCCAGAAACCAATTTCGTGTTTTGTGGCCATTGATGACTGATTAAAACAAATCTTCGCCAGCTTGCAAATCATAACTTTTGTTTGAGCTTACTTTAGTTTCATCCCCAAATAGAGATTTTGAAAAAGCCAGGGCTTTACAGAGGGGTTTTATGCTCTGATCTCATTCAACGCGCTTTTTGCCATCTTTGTATTCTGGCATCTGAGAAGTTAATACTGTTTACAGCAATGGACTTGCTTTCTTCCATTCTTCTTGCAAATGTATAGGATACTGGCGAAGGCTTCATAGTCCTGTGAACAAATTTGGAGCAGAAGGTTGTCGTCTGAGATCAAATGAGGCATGTGGCTAGCCAGCTCTTCCTGTCCACCCAGCAGAGGAGAGTGTGTAGTTTATCAGGAAGATAATGGCAGCTGAAGCAGAGGGTTGTACCCTACACATGTCATCCTGCGAATAATGTCTACCACCTACATTGCCTTTTATAGAAATACAAATATTTGTTTTCCACATAATCACCATCCAGGCAGCCATTAATCAATGGGACTGTAACTAGATACTGATGTCTGCAGATCTGTAAGTGATGATTTATGTAAATGTATATCAATGAATTATTAGTATAAATAACTGTCATCTGATCAATAACTTTAAATGATCTTTTGCCACCATTCATATTCTGCTTTGCTTTTTAATCAGTGTGTGTGGCTCCATTTTAAATTTTGAAACAAAAACTAAAGTAACAATACTAAAAAGTAGTAAAACAATCATTTTAACAAGATGACCTTGTGGTAAGCAATTTGCTTGACTGCATTGTTAGGTGTCGAAGGTCCTCTTCCATTTATCAGATTTCTATTTTGCTGCCTTGAAAAATGTTGAACCGTGAGCAGGAAAAGCACTCAAATAATGATTTTGTTGCCCACCTGTTACTTGGGATTATGCACAATAAATCTTTCTCTCCTATCTTCCTTCTTACAGAAACATCTCCCCTGCAAATTATATCTTTGATTTTTCTTTTACTTGCAAGTCAAACCCGTCAGCTTTTCGTTGTCTTATTTTCATTTATTTTGTGGGGTATTTTTTAAGTTTCGGGACATTATGAGTTTCAAATGGTACCTTAGTTTTATGAAGTGTGGAAGAGTGCCTGCATCCATGGAAGAATTCATTCTTTCTGTTTTACTTTTGTTTTGTTGCTTTTTATGTACTTTTTATCTAAGTGCATTGTTTGAAAGCTGTTATTTACAAACTCTGAACAGTTAAACTGGTTGGTCCACATCTTGGTATACAGACCTCCAGAGACTGCTGTCTGTTAATAGTTTCTGAACATTTGAGAGAGGTTGACTCTCTTCAGCATACCATCTTGACTTTCCTGAGGCATCTGTTTTTAAAAATGGTTTTGTACAGTGATGTCAAGGATTGTTTTTTAATAGGTAATATTTTTGTGAAAATGACAGATTACATCAGCTGACATATTTTTTTCCTGCCAAGTACAGGATGCTTTTAATACATCGAGAGCTTATAATATTTCAAAGGGGGGGGGGCAGGGAAAATGACCCAGGAAGATTGAAAAATAGTAGTGTGATTCCATCCCCCTCTTTTCCCTCTGCCCTTGTGAGTACAACTGAGATGTAACTGTGCGATCAGTTGCAGTGTGCTTTTGATGTCCGCGTTTGTTGGGAAGCCTTAAATTATTTAATGTCAGTGGTGATAAATGTTTGTTGTCCCACATACTGAAATGAAGAAAGCATCTTGAATGTGCAGTGTTTGTGAAAAGAATACTACAGCTTATCGTGTTTCAGTCAAGCTGTTCTGCCTTTCTACTATGGGACCCTTTATGAGGGTTAGCATTTCTTGTGTATGCCTTTTTTTTTAAATGGCAGTGACAGTAGCCAGAAGCTTTTCATCTGTGTGTCCAGGCAGATGTTTATGTGTGGCATGTATATCTGTGTACTATTCATCAGTCATATATATAAAATTCAAAATGTCTGAAGGAGTGTCTTAAGATTGCTTTTGCTGCATTTTTTGGGCACAATCAAATATTTCTTGGTTTCCTGTTATTTATTCTTAACAGTGTAATTGCATAAGGTATATGAATTATAAAAGTAATCTGCGGCAAGTTGAATGGATATTATTTTTTTACATGTCATGGAATTGTTTTTATTTTCTTGTTGAGCTGAAGATGTGCATTCTTTTCAAATTTTTATTTCTGCCATGTTCTTATGATTATGCACATCGGTGTTCCATCATAACTTTTTCAGGGTTGATATTAAAAATTGCAGCTCAAAAAGTCACCACTTATTTGGGGAAGGAACTACTTGAACTATCTGTAATGAGACTGGAATTTTTAACTTCATAATTTTGCAGCTGATGGCATTATTTTCAGGCAGAGTGCACCAGTGAACAACAGAGCATGTACTTAACTGAATAAAACTCTAACAGAATAACGATTTTCTATATTTCAGACTAAAAGCATCAAATTTGGTTTCTTCCGTCTCTTTCGAGCTGCACGTCTGGTGAAACTACTCCGTCAAGGCTATACAATTCGTCTTTTACTTTGGACTTTCTTCCAGTCTTTCAAGGTAGTAATCCTTTTGAAGTTTAAACATACATCATTAGAACTTCCTTAAAAATGCAGGATTCTTAATCTGATGTATATTTTCAAGACTTTCTTTGGACAGTCAGATGAGTTGACAGCAGTGAGGAATGTATTTGCAGTTGCATCTTGTTTCTGTTTCAGGCACTGCCCTATGTGTGTCTTCTCATCTTAATGTTGTTCTTCATCTATGCCATCATAGGGATGCAGGTTAGTTGAGCCTTCACTAGCTTGCTTTTATGACTTGGGTGACCTCTGGAACGTCTGTAGTATTGTTCTTGTCATAAGTAAACGCAATAGTTTATAGGCCCAGTTGTACAAAGCAAACTATTACCTAATCATTTCTCTTTTACGTTCTGTATAATACAGTGCTGCCTTTGTTTTGTCATCTACAAAAATGGAGAGAGAGTGTGTATCTGGGAGAAGGAGAAAGAGAAAGAGTGTGTGTATGTTAAAAAATTGGTGTACATGTGTTTTTAATTTGGTCCACAGGTGTTTGGAAACATCAGACTAGATTCACGAACTGCCATCAACCGCCACAACAACTTTCGTTCCTTTTTCCAGGCACTAATGCTGCTGTTTAGGTAAAAAATGCTTCCTCTGTCACAGCTTATTTGGTTGAAATTTATAGGATCTTCGATCAACAATGCCATCATGTAAGTTTTTCATCAGATACATCCAGATAAAATGCAGCAATATGGATCATGCTCTTTTGTTGCTTTGTGAGAATTTCTTGAATTCTGAACATTGCAGGTGTGCAACTGGGGAGAACTGGCAGAGAATCATGTTGGACTGCTCCAGTGGACGGCCATGTGACCCAGAGTCTATACGACCCAATGACACACTGCGCTCAATAGAAACAGGCTGTGGCCTTGATATTGCATACATCTATTTTGTTGTGTTTTTCTTCCTGTGCTCTTTCTTGGTGAGCAACTTTCATTCTGCTAAATTTGGGAGCATTTGGCAATGCATCAAAGTTAAAGGTGTTCAAAATTTGCTGTGCAAAATACCAGTTATGTTAGACTCTACCTCTTTTTCCTGGGCCTATGGTTGACAGCCACAAACCTTAGCAGCAGTGCATAAGAAACTGTGTGGCAATTAAGCCAGGTTAAGCTAGCAGTACATGGGAAACTAGGGTAGGTATTTCATCGGCTTCCACCACAGCTCATTGACCATAGGCGTCTATCCAAAATCACCATACATTATCTCAGCCATCAAGATCCCCAAAAAAGGTTCTAGACCTTCTGATCCCCAGAGAAGTCATCTAAGTGTATATCAGATTAGTTCCTCGAAGTAATCCATAAATTGGAAGTTTCTAAAATGAAAATCCATTTAGTCATGAAGACTATGGAAGACCATTTGGTCTAGTATGGTCTAGCTTTAGATTTATAACATGAGATTTTTGTACATCTGCAGATGTTGAACTTGTTTGTTGCTGTCATCATGGACAACTTTGACTACCTAACCCGAGATTCCTCTATCCTTGGGCCACACCATTTGGATGAGTACACACGGGTTTGGGCTGAGTATGACCCAGGGGCAACGTGAGTTCCACAGACCTTGTTATAAACCAAATCTTTTGCAATTAATTAGCATCAGGTTTTGCATCACTTTTATACATAAGCAAAGAGTTCTAGAGACCTTGTTACAATCCAAAAGATTCATAATTAATATCAGGTTTTGCATTACTTTTTACTTATTTAAATTTACATTCACAGTGCATTGTGGACATAGATTTTTGTTTTAGTTTTCTTAATTCCCTAAAGGAGATAGTACAGTTTGTGCCCTTCTGCAGGCTTCTATTCAGATGCTGCCATTTCTTATGATTATTTTGTATCTCAATTTCCAAGAGAAAATGTTTCTTACCTGTAGATGCACTATTCAGGCTTCTGCTCAGGTACTGATTTTTCTTGTTATTTCCCTTTCCCATTTTCCAAAAGAAAATTGTTTAAGCACCTTTGAATTACATTCAAGTTTTAGTGTTAACATTCAGGCCTTTGCAAATAAAATACGCATCATTTTTTAAATCTATCCAGGACTAAGGGAAAGATGCTTTATTGTCTATTTCAGGGGTCGCATTCATTACACTGATATGTATGAGATGTTGCGCAACATGGAACCACCTGTTGGGTTTGGAAAGAAGTGTCCTTATAGATTAGCTTATCGAGTGAGTATAGGCCATCACTGCAAACATATATTTAAGAAGAGAGAAAAAATGTTTTATGAATTATTTGTTATATTTGCTGGGTGAGAATGAGATCGGCCATGGTGAGATGTTTCCTGTAGATAAAGTATTTGAAAAGCATGATGTGAATCAGTCATGTGTTTTATAGATTTGTATGTCGTTGGATAATTTTTTCTGAAGTACAAATATGTACATTTTTTTTTATTCATTCTGGTCATTGTTGTTCTCATCATTTTTCAATGGGCAGCAGGTAAGCAACTTATTTTATTCTTGCAGAAACTCATCCGCATGAACATGCCTGTGGCTGAGGATGGGACAGTTCACTTCACTACAACCCTGTTTGCCCTTATCCGTGAATCTCTTATGATCAAAACTGGTCCAGGTGTGTGTTGAAATTAATATTAGTGCTTTCTTTTAGTTATAAATATTCAAAATTACCAAATAAATGGTATCTTTTTCTTGAAGTACCTAACAATGCCAACAGTGTGCAGCTCCATTGGAACTGCACTGTCAAGCAGCATATATGTGAACAAAGGTTTTCTTTCCAGCTGAAGAAATGGACAAGCTGGATGAAGAGATGCGAGAAACAATCCGACGTCTGTGGTCTGTTCAAGGTCGAAAAATGCTCGATCTCCTCATGCCCAGTAATGATGGTTTGTAGATTTGTGACTCTTATCCATAGTATTATCATTCTTTAGCAAGCATTTTTTAAAATTCATAATTTTCTGGAAAATATCTTTCTTTGCTCAGAGATTTGCTTTCTAGTGTGAGATATTAGCATATTATTTTTTGTTGTTCCACTAGAACTGGATGAAGGAAAGATGACTGTAGGAAAAATTTATGCTGGGCTGCTGATAGCAGAAAACTGGAGAGCCTACAAAGCCAGCCAGTCAGCAAACTCAAACTATAGAATGGTGAGTGAAACTGTAGCATCTTTTCTGACAAGAAACATGATAATAAAAAAATCTTGTTCATGCTTTAAAGCACTGACATGATCCATCTGTCTGTGTCCATGTCTGTCTGTCAGCCTGCCTGCTGTATTTCCCTGTCAAAGTGCAGTAGAAGTATAAGAGATTTGTGCTTGTTCTGTTGATACCATCATAATCAGATGATTGGTGTTTTGTGGCATTTCCAGGAAGAAAAGGATGAGGTTAGTAATTTTGGCACCTTCATGCCTATGCATGACGACACTGACACTAACACGGCATGTTTCTATTTGACCAATCTTTCACTTTTGAAATATATGTATATATATCTGGTGAATCGATTCACCTTTTTTTGGCGACTTGTTACTGTGCTTTATTGGGTGGGTACAGGTCTTTTTTTTAAGTTTCTTTTCTACTTTATTACATAAGTACAAACATGTACTTTATGCTATCATTAAGGCCTATAGGTTGATAGTTTGGCACTGCACGTTAGATATATAGTTAATGCACAAATTACTCAGCTGTGCAGATTGTGCAAGTTTTGCATGGAATAAAGTACTGGAGTGTATCAGCTGTATCTCTTTCATAGCCTGACGTACTATTGTTGACATAAGGCTACATTAGTTTTCTAAATCTTGGCATTACTTCTTTTCTCATCTCTTGTGAGATCTGTTGTTAATGGCTTTAAGCAAGGAACACATGAACGATAAACACTTAGGAGAGGAAACTCTTTATCATCTTTCTTAAGGACTGTGATAGTTTTTTTTTTAAATGCTGAAAGTAGTATTATATAGTTGTGGTTTGTAAGAATCCACTTACAATATACTGAATGCAGTAGTGTGATGTTAAATAAAGGAGGTCTGGGTTTTTATTATAGGCAATTAAACATGAAATGAATTAAACTCTTTCTACTTCATCGAGTTAATGGAAAAACTATTTAGACATACCAAGCAAAAAATCATTTGCAGTTCCCAACATTTATTTTATATTACATTTTTTCACACTATCTGTTTCAATTCATTTCTTTTTTTATAGATAAAAGGCTGTTTCCCCACCATACATGAAATTCAGAGTCTTGAATATATTATACAATTATGTGCACATCACTACAGTTACATACTGCCATTACTGAACTAGATAGTAACTAAGAGCTGTTGTCAATGTCTTTACTAGCATCATGAAGATGAGGTAAAGATATTTCCTTATTTTTTTTTTTACATTTTTTGTCTTCATCATTGGTATTTTTTCAAAATTTTTGTTAAAAGCAGTTACTGTACTTACATTCGGTTTGTTCACTTTGATGGCATTTCATTTGTAAGTAGCTGTAGAAGAGCTCTCTGCACACTGTTTCTGCACATTATTTTCAACAAACACAGCCCAGAAACACCTCCATAGAGTCCCTTTTCTCTGACACTCATCACTCTTTGCATGTATGCATACATATTGCCCAATAGAATCCCTTCTTTTAAAATCGTTCATTGCACTTAAAACCTTTTTGCACTTATATAACTGGTACATCAGATTGGCACCAAGCTGCAACCGCATATTATGTTGGTCTTGTTGAGCCGTGGACTTAAAAACTTTATTTTTATTCACCAGCATTTATCATACCTTTTGTTGATTTATTATATTTTTAAAACTACACTGCACCAGCATCTGTTCAGGCCGGCTGTCAGTGAAAAAAATAAACATGGCAGTGTAGCCTGTAGTCACTGCAAACATATTCTTGAAACAAAAATTTTGATAGATAAGTACTTTATGATGTTTAAAAGCATGTGCTGTAATACTGCTTGGTTGGCATGTGAGAAATTATAGCAAGTTATTCATCATATATCGCCATTATGGTTAGGAGGAGGGTACGGGAATAGGAGACACACGTACCTCACCTCCCACAACAGCAGAATAAGCTAAGAAGACGTTCAATTCCATGTGCCCATCAGAGGTAAAACCTGAGCAGGAATGTGTTATCCAGTGTATGTTCACAGTCTTATATGGATTTCAGAGGCCACCGTCACTGTTTCGTCGACTGATGGGGGTGATGAGAACACCTTCTACCGCTCGATCCAGTCAGAGTATCGACTCGGAACACTCAGATGACAATTTAGATGGCGGGCATAGGTAACATAAGATGTTATATGGTGTTAATTTGATGTGGTATCATGCCTCATGTTTGGTATGCAAGTTACTTGCTCCAGGATTCTCAGAGCTGACTTCACATTCTTTAGTTGATGAAGATGATTCTTATGTTCTCAGCTTGTTTTACTTTGTTTGATATGTTTGCTGATTGTTCTTGTTGGATATGTGTCATGGACTTTGGTGATTAGTTGTTCTAGAGTCTTGTGGCTGTGGATTAAACTTGAGTTGGTCTTTGTTTGTTTGTTTTGTTTTATTTTCTTTTTGTGGTGTTGGGGAAGACATGCACATGTACAGCAGTGGCCATCCAGAAGGACCAGACGTACTGTGCTGTTCCCATGTGTCAGTGTGTTGTATTTTTTGTGCAGCATTGATAAAGGGCAACATTCTTTCAGCTTTCTCAGGAGGGGCAGCAGCAAACGCAGACGTGATCCAGCCTACAGCGACACATCAAGTGTGCAGGTATGTGTACCACAAACGTAACGTCAGCATAAACTTTGAGTCTTTGATCATCAAGTGTAACTTAGACCTGCTGATCAACTGTCAAGTGTGGGTTTGTTTCCAGTGGAAATCTGAATTTCTTTTTTGATCTCTAAACATTTGCTGCACATCTAATTTATAATTGTCTCACTTCTATGTATTTTGTTTCAGTAAAACAATCCTCTGCTTTCATTTGCCATGCGCAGCTGCTGAGATGTTTGTAGCATTTAAACAAGCTTCCCTCTACAGATATAACTGATCACCTTTGTAAAAAGCTTTTGTTTCAGTATCTTGCACTGTTACTTTCTGAAGTGTACTGCAATCAGCACATGCTTGCTAGAGCATCGTGCTTTGTACTTTTTGTAGTGTTGTCAGTGTGGGAAAACTGGCCCAAGCCTGTGGTCAGTCATGAGGGTTATGCTTCATGTGAACTCAACTCTTGTTTGACAGGCACACTACCACAAAACGATTGGTGGCTATATAAATGCCTCATATTCACATGAGGGCGAAGAGATTCAGGCTTACTCACTTTCAGCAAAGGTAGAGAAACTTCAACCATGTCTGAGGGATTTGTTATTAGGTTGCGGTGGAGGTGAAACCGGTGCTGCTTTTTTCTGTTTGTGGATTGTTTTGTTTATTGGCTTGATCTGCAGAGCAGTCTGCTTACACAGTCTACATTTTGCCATGTAGAGTGGTTTGAGTGCGTGAAACAGTCTTCCTTCTGTCAAGAAAAGTAAAGGTGTATGAAAAATACTTGGCAGTTTCATTTTATTTGGCTGAAAATTCTTCCCTACAAGCAGTTCAACAACCAAGATCCACTTTCATTTCCATCACTGGTATGCCTGTAGTGCTTTGACATTTGCTGTTGGTGATGGGCTTGGCAAGATGCACAGTGTGTGTACCGAACACGTCTTCTACGCAAAAATAGTCAAATACCTGCACAATGCACATCTAGGCTTAGGAGGTCACAGAACTGTGCTTAGAAACAAAAAAGTTCTAGTGATGTTCTCATATGTGACTTATGATTTCTTAGAGCCTGGAGTTGAAAGACGTGCCCAGTGTGTCGAACCAGAGCTTACGAAGCCAGGACAATTCTCTTATAGCCCTTGCAGCCAATCAAATCACAGCCTCCTTCTCTAAGCTGAATGAGGTGACAGTATGTTGTCGTGAATGTGATACTTCCTCATTCCATTCCCTGCCCCTCTTTGCCTAGATTTTTCCTTCTTTTTCTTTTTTGTGCCTTGAGTGACTGGTCTGCAGTGGTCATATCTGCTAGTTCTTGACAAAGTCCAACTTGTGCTTATGCTGTTGTATGGTGCAACCCTACCTTTCACATTACATTAACCTGTATATGTTACACACACAGTTGAATGGTTTTATGAGCATCCTTAAAGTATTTATTTATGGATCTTCATTCCCATATTTGTAGTGTAGGTGATCTATCTATTATGCAGACATGTTCAAAAGTAATGCATAAATGTGTGCCACTCAAGAATGCCCTCAGCAGACTCCAATTAATGCTCTGTCCCCAGATATTGGATGAAATTCATTTTTATATAGTGAATTTTTTTTTCTCTCGATACCATTGGTTGGATGGTTTTTGTCATATCCACAGATTCATCTCAGAAACATGGATTTCTAGATGCGTTGTAGTCCCATGAAGTAGCTAGATGCTCAACATGTATTGCTCCCTAGTCCGAATCCAAAACACTTGTACACAGCTTTAGATGTGCATGCATATTCAAGATGTGCAATTTTGGAACTGTGTCGTGGCTCAAGGCAAATCTCACAGCATGAAGTTGGCAAGAGTAATGGTAATTGCCGAACTTCAGCTGCACTAACAATCCACTGAAAGATTTAACTAGTCGTGAATTTATCACTGTATGAGATTATTTTTTCTGAACTCTTGAACACAGTGTGGTCAGTAAAGGTGGAGATTTATACAGATAGTACAGAGGATACAAAGGATACAGAAGGGTACGTAAGGTACATAGTTTATTGTAGAGATCAGTACCAAGGAACCTTTCATTGTTCAAAACAGTATTAAAGAACCTTTATTGTAGAAAACAAGAAACGCACATATTGGTACTTGCTGCATCTGGAGCTTATACAGGACACATTGTACAGATTAACAGTGAGCACATTTAAATAAGTATAGACAAACAGTGTGTAGATTTTTACACTTAAATAAGTATAGAGGGATACATTGTACGGATCTATACAAGGATTATGGAGGCACAGTATATAGATACACACATAGGAATTCATTGTATAGATGTGTACAGCACAGCACAGAAATACAAATATATATAATTACTACAGAGGAGGTGTACTGCACATAGCACAGAAGGACATGGTCATTACAGAGGGTGGATTGTACAAATCAGTACTGAGGGACATGATAATCACAGAGAGGCTGTATTGTACGTAGTATAGAGGGACATGATCATTACAGAGATTGACCTGCATCATAATGATGGTGCTCTGGGATGGGCTGGGATGACTGCATGTTTTGTAGCACTGCATGCTAAATATTTATTTGTAGACATTTGGTTGCTTTTATGTGCATGACATGTGAATCTTTCCAAATCACAATCTATCATTTCAAAATTGTATCTCTAGAATGTTTCAAATGCATGAGATAATGGTTAGTTTCTGCTATTTTTAGTAATTTCTTGTCTGCAAAATTTTTCTGTTCAACGTTTTCTATAGTCTCTTACATATAAAAAAGTTCAGAAAGTTTTTTGTTATTTAAAAACCACTGGACTGCCTCATGTATTACTGATTTTGACTGCCTCATGTATTACTGATTTTGACTGCCTAGGGAACAAGTGCTTAATGATATTTGTTTCCTCTGTTTTTGTTTTTTTTAATTCTTTTTTGTTTTACGTCATTCTTGTAGCCAGCAGACCGTCAAGATTTTTCACGTGGGTTGCGACCAGAACATGCAGGTCACCAGAGTGCCCCACGGATGACACCAGACAACCACCAGCGAAGTGGCAACCGATCACCTTCTCTGCCAACAACACCTGTCTCCCCCCGATCTCCTCTTGGTTCTATACACAGCCCATACGGCTCACCACGTGCTTCACCTGTTCCATCTCGTCGTTCACCTTCTCCTCGCAGATTTGATGTGGGTTTTGCTGCAGCTGTGACAAACCTGGTAGAGCAGGCGCACACTATTGCTGACCAGGACAGAAGAAAACCATATGGTGTGTAAGACATCCACTGAACCACTGATTCATTTTGGCACAAAGAGTATTAGTTTTATGTTGGATTTTTTCATGTGAAGCCTTCTGTGGTTTTCCTAAAGCCACTTTAAGTAATAAGACATTAATTAATATTAAATAAGTAATATTAATCTTCAAAACCAATGGGAAAAATACATCACAAGTCTGTGTTTGCTATTGGATATTGCTGTAGTGTGCATCACCACTTCATGCTTCTCCTAAAAAAAATCTTATGTAACCATTCTTGAATGAATGCTTCTTGCTTTAACTTCATGCTGAAGTATTATCAAAACTGAATATAAAATCATGTACCAGATATGGCTTTTGCAATGCTAACTTTAAATACTTTAAAGTGTAGAATATTAAACCTGTGTGTTAACACCATGAGAGCCATTTAAGGAAATTAAATTACTTTTTGTGATTTTAATAGTAAATTCTTTCCCTTCTTTCTTTTACGACTGCCAGTAGCAAAGCATGAAGACAGTTTGTCGTCACCTCAGCTTCGTGGTCGCAGTAGAAAGCGCCCACCACTTCAAACGCAGTCTCCAGTTCTTGGTTCTCCTCTGCCTAGTCCCGGACCTATGCACCGTGGCAAAGGTAGAGAAGAGCGTGGTTTCTACAGGTCCACTTCACTAGAGACACGTTCCCGCACCCCCTCCCCCAACACTGGCCACTCCCCTTCCCAGCAGGAGTACTATGGCTCCACAAATTTGATTGACAGGTCCAGAAGCCCTAGCCCAAGCCCAGCCCAGTCTCCCCCCAAAAGAACACCAAGAAAACTTCCTCCTGTACCCTTTGTGCCAAGCACTCCACCACCCGGAATGGGACCAATGCCATCAACACCTGTGCAGGTTTCTGGCCGAGGATCGAGCTCCTCTGGGCCAGTGACTAAGCCTGCTACGCTGAACTTGACTCAGCCCAAACTAAAAGAGACGATGCCAAGGGTGATGCCTTCCCCTACGGTACCTCAGGCTCCAAAGTCACCCAGCAGCATCAACTTTCCTCGTCTCTCCACATCGCCCACCCGCTTGCAGAAGAACAGTGATCCCAAGGCAGGTGTGGCTGGTGCACATTCTCACCATAACCAAAACAGATCTGCTGCTGCTACTGCTGGGAGCGTACATCAGGCACCTCCACTGTCTCACCATGTACCTCCTCCAGGTCGACTTGCACGTCCAGAGCCCTACAGCCCTACAGAGAGAAGTAATCTGAACAAAGATGAAGCAAACTCTCACCAACAACACAAAGCCAACTCTACACCGAGTAGGACTTCTGTTAAAGGCTCCACCTTTCAAGATGATCCATCCTGGAGTCGAGGGGAGAGAAATCCTGATAGAGGAGCATCCCCACAAGGACCTTCTGGGCGTTCACCAGACTTGCGTAATTCTGAGCGCAGTCGTATTTTAGCACACCAATTCGACAACGCCCCAGCAGAAAGTAGTAGCACTAGTGGAACTAGCAGTGAAGGTAGAGGTCGTTCTCGGCCTTCTGCAACTCTTCCGAATGGTTTCAAACCAAAAGGTAAAAAGACTGAAAGGTATGAAATGCGTAGTGATATAAATGTTCCACTTAAGGAGGATTCCGATGAAGATGACGACTGGTGTTAATGAAGTACTTTTGTGATCTCTGTTTTGATCTGTCTTGCAGCACTGTCATTGTGCTGTTGTCAGTCATCCCACATGCTCCTAGTGTGCTTGCTTAGCATCACAACATCTTGTGGAATGCCACCGACAACTTACTACAGTTGTGGCCGTCAGCTTGTAGGACGGGTTCTATTGCCACATCAAGGAAGCAGCAGAAAAGAGAAAGTTGATTTAGGCCCTGATTTCATCTGCCTTCAGTTTTCACATCTGCAACCTGCTGTGCATTCTTTTCGTGAACAAGAGCTCCAGAGTATATGGACACACTCTGTATGGACTAAAATTTTAAAAAACCATGTTCATGTATTTTTGCAATTTAAAAATAAGTGACTTCTTTTGGTTTTTGGCTACCAAGAAAGTTTTTCATTCATAATTGTTTTGTATGAATTGTTTTCAAACGATAGAATCTTGCTTCCAAGCAATTCAACAAGCTTTTAACAGCTCAAGCAACTGAAATAAAAATGCGCCACTTGCTGGTAGCAACAGTCAGCTAACTTTTTAATAGTGTCACCATCATAATTGTTTCTATGCTCTCCTGCCACTTTCCGGCTGGCCGGATAACTATGGATAAAATGTTACAGTCAACAGTACCACCACTGTTAATCCTATAGAACAACTTTCTACATCATTCGCTTCCCTAGTCTAGCCACAGTAAGAATTTTATGTCATTTTACACTCCTGAAAGAACATTCCATTGCCTGTTATACACATGTTCTAGTCACGTCTTTTTGCTGTTTTTACCTTTTATTACTGTGCTTATTCTGTGATAGAATTATTAAGTTTTACATTTCGTAATTCTTGTTTTAATATCACTTTCACAAATATACTTAAGGGCTTTCTTAACCGTCAGTTTGGCTACATTTTGATACTGTTTGGTTGGTTTGGTGTGATTGAGAGGGGGAAAAAAGTATGTGATTGTTGTGCTTGAGGTGTAGACGAATATCTAAGACATCCTTGTTGTAGCTGTAAAATGACTTGCACAGGACATGAAGTCAGCAGTCTTAAAGAAAGGTGTATATATATATATTCATAGTTATTTAGGATTAGCATCCTTGCCAACATTGAACTGAGGTTTTTGCACACAAACTTATGCTAGCAAGAAATCAGACAACAGAAGAAATTACTTGTAGCCACATGAGTTGAAGTGATGAAGAATTTCTGCTATCTCCAGTTGGCAACACCGCATTATATCCACGGAATGATTGGCTAAGATGTGATTGACTGTGACAAAGTGGCCAGTTAAGAAGGCCCTTAGGAACACTTTTGCTTATTTTGTCACAGGCCTTGTAACAGTGAAGTATGCATCTGCTGTCTGTAATGTATTATCAATTCAAACCCCATTTTATTTCTTCTTGTTCTACATAATTTCCCGACACGAGGGTGTGGTTGAGTGAATTCATAACCTAAGAATGCAAAATCACAATGATAAAGCCTTTAGTATTGACCCCAAAAGCTCATTCCAGTAACGCTGAGGGTAAAAGATGCGGATGACCTGCAAACATTATATTTTACCCAGATTGCTGTTAATACTTTTTTGTGGGCATTTTTTTCTGAAATATGAACAGTTTGGATGGATGAGGCATTAATATCCTGTGGACGGCTCAGGCATGAATGTGTGCAAGCATGCGTAAAGTCCACTCATCATCACCACCAATGAAATATTCTAGTTTTGACCATTTCATCACTTCACACAACACCTTCCAAACCTCGGAACATCTTGGTGTGCACATCTGTTTGTGGCATGACTCACATCTGTTCATACTTAGTGTAATTTCTTCTTCAATGATTTTCATCAACAGTTTACTGTGTACAGTGGGTAACCATATCTCTTGCATTTTCATGAAAGCATGCTCAGATTATGTGACATTTTCCATTTGAAAATACTCCACTCTACAGACCGTTTTATTTAGCACAGGCCCTCTCCAGGCTCTTCTTTGTTACTTGTTGTACCAGAAATTCTACTGTTGCCACCTTCACTCTTCAAGCATATATCCATCGGACATTCTGTGAAATCTTGACCTGAAAACCATACATGCCTTCCCTTAAGCATTCATGTTTGATTCCAGTTTAAATGATTTTTTTTTAATCTAGCAGTTTTGTTAAAATGTTTCATGCTTACATTTTTAAAGGTGCATTCCCTGGGGTTGGGGGCTTTGTGTACATGTGTGTTTGGGGTTTAGGGGCGATGGAAGATGGACGTGCTTCATATTCACCATAACTCCTAAAATATCTTGAATTGATGAAGATATTTTCCATTTAAATGGTTGCCTTGACTATCTCCAGCAAAATGAATATTGTGGTGTAGCCCATTCCTCCCTCAATTGTGTATCTCTATTGCTTTAAGCAGCAATACTGCAGAACAGCTTGCGTACTGTCCATTCAGCTGTTAACCATATGGAAGTCAGCATCTGCCATGACTGGCCTGCCCAATTGGAAAAAAATAGTCAAGTACATAGTCTGTGCTATCATGGGATGTAACTTCACTGCTGGGTGCAGTTTCCTTAATGTTTCCCTGAAGTCCTATGTGAGCGTGTGTGCATGTATGCTTCCTGCTCATCTGCATGCTGCAGCCCATCTTTTTTCCGTAACAGCATGCGTTCAAGTTCAAAGTTTTCTATGCAAAGTTCCTTTTATTCATTTCTCAGTATGTCTCTATCAGTACCAAAACAGTCTGTTTGAATACCTGTATATAACAGTGTCAAAAAGTTATATTTATACATGCTACGCATTATATTTATAACAAAACATGTCTGCTCACTCCAGTCCTTGAATTTTGTTTATTGGTTTTTCTTGTCTTTAGTTTGTTAGTTTACCTGATCTGAACACAGTTGTTGATTGTGTGTTTGTTGGTTGTTTGAGTGGTTATACGTAGTGTGCAATGTCACATTGACATGTTACATTTTTTGCATGTTTATTTAATCTGACTGAAGTTCAGTGCTGTGTATGCTGAAATTAACTGTTGGAATTAGAACAAGGGTTTGCATGTTTCAGTTGTGGAAGAGCATGTATGCAGATGCTGTCACATAAATCTTCTCATCCATTGCTTTCCAGCTTCCCCCATTTACCACACAGGTAACCATCAGAGGAATGTACATAGATAACATTCTGCAACCCATGAAGAACTGGTCAAGGCTATGTTTTGCTTTCAAGAGAATCGACCAACAGGGTCCAGAAAATGACACCACTTCACACCCTCCTCCTCACCTATCAAGTCCTCTGTTAATCAGTTTAAAAAAAAATCATTTTAAAGCACAGATACCATGGCACTGTCACAGCCCCCATCATGAAACTCAGCCTCCTTCCTGTTGCTAGACAGTGCACACAATTAAGTTTTTTTTCTTCTGCTCAAGTTATTTGTTTTTATCCCTGTTATGCATAACATTTGTGAGGTGTTTTTAATGGTATTCTTTTTTAATTGTAGTCTGTGAAACCTGACTGATGAACTATGAACTATTAAATCAGATGTTTTACACTTTATACAGCCTTCTTAAATGCACTTTACACCTTCACTCACCCTTCTTCCTTCTAAACCAATATCTCTTTATCAACTGAAAATATCGCCTTGAAATAAACTTGAATTTACTGCTATTTATATTATTGATTTATGAGTATATTTTGTATGTGTGTTCTTAACAGCATACTAAGCACAAAAGATTGTTGCAGTAGTACTACTGTATTATAAAATAGATTGCCATCCTCAGAATGGCTTAGTCTTGGCTTGTCTGACCATAAATAAACTTTGTGCAATACCAGATGAGGAACTAAGTAAACATAGATCATATATATAGAAAATTGTTGACACATCTAAAGCAGTTTGGAAATCCTGACTACGGTAGTAGTTTAACTTCTGTGTTTAGCTTGTTATTATTACTGTAACAGAAGTTACCCAGGGTCCTTGGTTCTGAACCAAAATCCATCTTTTTCCCTGAAAATCTATTAAATCAACCACACTACTACTCTAAATATTTCTCTATCCATGTTGCACTGTCAGTGTACACACAAAACTTTAAACACAATCATATTTATTAAATGTTTCAAGACCATGAACAAATATGCCATGCCAGCACCAAAAAAAAGGCATGAAAGTATGAAAGTAGTGCACAGACAATAAATACAATTTGGTAACGATGTTCCCCTATTTCCACATACACCCTCACTTGCATACACATACTAACACACAATCTGATAGTGTTGTGTCATCCACCATGTAGTGTGGAGATAAAAACAATTCTGTCCATTGGTTGTATTTCATACTCCAATTCACCCTGAAAATAAAAGTTGGTTTACCACTAGGGGCACTATCCGTTTACTAAATGTATAGTTATATTTGTAAATTGACACTTTGCAAAATGTTTCCATTTAACTGATACTTATTGCTTGATAACATCAGAAACCTAAATCTTTAATGTGCACTAAAATAAAGTTCTTTCTTAGAACTTAACATTTATAATAGCTGATAACCCTACTAGCAACTTAGCCAAACAAGTGAAATGCAGAAAGAAGACTTACCATCAGCTCCCAGTCTGTGTCATTCACAAGCACCAGGATACCAGGACGACTAAATGCAGCACACAAAAAAAAACAAATTAAATTTTAAAAATCTAATAATAATGATGGGATAATACATGAATTTTCATAGCACATAATTATGCTTGATATAATTACCTGACATACAAGATAGACAAGGAAAAAAAAACTAAGTGGAAAAATGGACATCAATGTTAAGAAATCCCTCAAAACTCTACATCAGACAACTAAACAAAAGTCAGACAGACTGAGAAAAATACTATACTATTACTTTGAGGTACAGGCAGAATCAAAATGTGACCACTGGATGATGAGAGAAAAAAATGTAGCAACAGATTACAATGAGGAAATGTGACAGTCTGGCCAGGAAACAGAAAAGTAGAAAACATGGAAAGCCAGTGAAGAAATCAAGGGAGATAAAAAATCCCATTTATGTATTCAGTAGACATGGTGTGCTGCAGAGATTAGAAATTTCTGGTTTCTGATTAAAGGCAGCCAGAGAACTGGGAATTACAATTTTCAACTTAGACCACAAAAAAACAAGTTGCTTTGTGGCACAAATAAATGGAATTAAGCCACACTGAGTTCACCTCCACAAAGGGAAATGCACTATGCCAGTTTAATTAATAACTAGCAGTACACCATTTGACAAAATGCATAAAAAACAGACTAAAGGATTTGCTTGTCTAGCATCAACCAGCAGAGAGAAAGTAAGATTTCAGAGTAAATAGAAATACTAGAACTGTTTATCGTTGGTGTGACCAGTTAAAGCATGATATCCCAAGGAAAAAAAATGCAGTCAACCTGCTTCAACACAAATCAAGCAAAAATGTTTTGGCTTTTCCCTTAATTCTGGAGATTTCACACAATGATTAATGGAAATTCGCAAGGCTGAACTGGGTATCACCAAGCTTGAAAGCCTGACATTTACAAGAGTAATTATAAAGGCCAATTTCTAAGCACATGACACCAACAGGAAAGAATGGATTTGAGGGCACTTGTCAGGTCAAATGTAAGGAATTAACAAAGAAAAACCACTAGGGTAGCCTGCACTGTGTGTGCTTGTCAATCTCCCTCCCTCAGGTTGAACCATTCTTTCCAGCCATAAGCTAAAAATCGTGCCTTCAAATGTCATCAGCAAAATTTTAGTTCAACATTGAAAAGATAAGCAAAATGTTAAAAAAAAATCTCAAAAGAAACAAAAGTATGCTATGCAGTATTCCCACAAAAATAATTTTAAAACATCATAAAATAGTGGGCGTTAAATAGGTGATGTTACCTTTACAAGCCTCAAAAAGTCTAATGGGGAATTGATCAAAAACAGAGAACAAGGGAAAAAAAACCTGATATGCTAATGCTGATATTTTTTTATTATCTATAGCTAAAATATAGTTTCTGTTGTTCTAAATGAAATATTTTTAGTTTATAGACACATTTTTCAATGGTCGGGAACCAGACAACTTACACCGTTGCTCCTTGAATAAAAAGTTCTGGCCTCTCTTTCAGAAGATTTTCTCGAATCCAGACCAGCAAACTGCTAATGGTCCCTGACAACACAATGACATATTTGTATGAAGAAACAGAAATGTATACATATCTTGGCAATGAAAGAAGATGTTAATCTATAGTAATTATTTTTGCAAGCACAATTTAAAAGAGAAATGAATCTTTTGTTTATCCAAGTTTTCTGGAAACATGCGGATAAAAGCCCATGCATCCCCTCATGTGTGATGCTTGCATATAAATGTGTGTGCCTGCACGCATGCATGTACACCAACAAACAGAAATGCACCTTCAATACATTAACTCTTTTACAATTTGGTAAAACAGTCCCCCCAAAAGTCTGTGTTTAATAGGATGATAAGCAAGAGATTCCAAACTACAAACAGTGAACTATACTGATATCAACAATGCTTTTAACATTTGTAGTTTATGCAGTGGATTAGGATAGCCTTTTATTAGTGTCTTTACATGGTCTAGTTTAAAAGTTCTAGTGCTGCATAGCTTACACACTGAGATCATGCTACATTGGACTATTATTTTATCTTACGATACCAAAAAATATATTTAAAAAAGCCGAACATGAGATAAGATGCAGCGTGCCAAACAAAAGACAAAAAAAAAAAAAAAAAAAAGATCAAACTCGCTGTTTTAAACACCACAAATGTAGATGCAACTTTTCAAAATAGCATTATTTAATAATAATAATAATTACATTTTTGAGTGTCTTGAAGTTCTACTTCGTGTTTTTTCACGTTGTTGAACAACAACTCTGCTCCTCCACTGAAAAAAAACCGACAAACACTTAGCACTTGAGTGTTCACACACACATACAGCCAAAACACTTGTGATTTTACCGTTTGTTCGTCAAAGTTCAGTCAATATAAGCAGATTCAGCAACAACGAAAATCTACGAATGTGATTTCAATGAGTAAATCGCTTAACACTTAAGCTGAGATATCCATGTCTCTAAACAATAAACACTGAAATAGGACCAGAATATGTATTCAGATTAGTTTATTCCTTGTTGCTCCCTTGAGGAGCATAGGGTCGCAACAACACATCGCCAGCGGACCCGGTTTTAGGCATCCCTCTTTAGTTGGGCCCTTGTGGTTCCTTTGCCTCACATTCTCATTTCATATTCAGATTGCAACAGCCGAAATATCATTTCAGGAAAATATCACTAAACAGGAAGATAACCACAGAAAGTTTAACAGCCTTTATTATCAAGCTCAAAGTACTAATAAATCCAAACGGATAGCGCGAATTAAATAAAGTTTCATACTACCTAAATTCTAGAGTGATGGGTATCGCCATGATGAAATTAAGCAAGTCATAATTCAGACCTCACCATATGAAGATGATTGTCATTTGACAATTAGAAACTTATTAGAATCGTGAAACAAAATTGAAATATAATTGAAACTTTTCTTATTACACCCACACACACGGCACGAGTGGCATTTACTGGTATTCTAAATTCTTTATTCATCAGCCATTCTGCTACATGTACTTATATAACCGAACGGCATCATGCCTTGCCTTGAGATTTGCGAATTCGTGCAATCTGAGGATTGAGTACTGTCAGCAGCACGGACATGTATAGTTGGACTGCTGTCTGTCTGCCAAGACCAATATAGCCTCTATCGAAGTTCTCCGCTGTTAGTCTCGGGGAGCCGTAACAAAAGAATGTGACTAAACCGGAAGATTTGTAGACAAATGCCTAGTTTTAGCAGTTCGCTGGGAGGGGGGGGGGGGAATCGTCTGCCAGCTGTCCATTAATACAAGCACTAATATCCCTGGAAGATTTTTTTCCAGTTAACTGCTAAAAAGAGATATTAGACGACATAGCTTCCGGTTTATTCGTATTTCAGATGAACTACTAAAACGAGGCATTAGACGACATAGCTTCCGGTTTATTCACATTCTTTGTTACGGCTCGCCGAGACTAACAGCGGAGAACTTAGCAAGAGGCTATATTGGTCTTTGCAGACAATCAACAATCCACCTATACACGTCCTTGATACAAGTTCGTGGTCAGCACAGATCGGAGCAGAGACTATATATAAATGTCTGGATAAAGCTCAGCTAGGTCAGCTAGAGAACAATTCGAGGCCCTGATCGGCTGCTTTCAAACTAGAATGGCACTCGATGCAAACAAGTTATTGTGGCTTGACCCTCTACCCAATCCCACCCCTACTCCAATCTACATTCAACTTCAAAATAATTTTAGACCAAGCTTTCTGTGTGGTATCAATACGAAGTGGTGTGTAACCGTGTTTAAGTCTTGATTGATACTCAAATAGTCATCAAGACATTACAACTTAACATCTTTTTTATTCTACTTTTTGTTGAACTTTTTGTAATCGCACCAGTAATTAGTAGATTTATAAAAGCTGTAAGATATCATTTGTGTGGGAGGTTCTACAAATATTGGAAAAATCAAGGTATGTAGATATATTGTAACTGATTTTTTTTCCATAGGAATTTCACTACTCATGGGTTGATTTGTTTTGAATATTTTTTTAAATTATCTTTTATCTTCTATGTAAATAGATTGTTTAATTTTATGTTGCAAATAATTATTTCGAAAATAACTTTCATGCTGTAAATAATTAATGACTAATGTTTATGTAAATAATTTAATTAATGTTTGTTTAAAAACGACTTATGCTGTAAATAATTTAAACTGTACCTTTTATAATTTTTGTTGGTAATAATAATATTGTTTAATTGTATCTTTTGCCTTCTAGTTGTACATAGCTGAAGGTAAGGAAACGAAAAGATTTTCAAAAGCTGTTGAATGTTTTCTTCATGGTGTGCCAGCCTGTGTAGCAGTGGTGGTAAAAGTGTGAGATTGGGTGATGGAGGCAGCAAACGGGAGAAGTTGACGGGTTAGCTACGGGGCTTTCGCGGGAAACGATGATTACTAGCGGGAATTCCTACCTGGCTCCCTCGGCTGAGACCGGGTAGGTGACATACCCGCTTTGGTGTGCGTCGTAACTTAATGGCGCGAAGAGCTCACATCTGATAAGGTCTTTTGTCGGTGTTCTTCACGAGCCTTGGATAATAGTCGGGGGCGTGGCGCACTCACTGAGCAGTGCGGAAGGATTCAGCAGCGAGTCGCCCCAGGCAGTGGTCCGTCCGGGAGGGGGATAGCCTTNTGCTGTGTGCAGTCTAGATTTTTTGCTGTGCACCCATTATAGTTTATTTGTGTGCGTTTTCAATAGCATTTTTTTTACCAGCAGAAGTGTTCTCTTCCTTTTGCTTTTTATCATGATTTGATTTATTAGGTTTTTTTTCTTTTCTTTTGATTTGGTGGGTCGCCCCTTGTGAACGCCAATAAACTTAGGTTTTGTACACGTATGCGAGGTTTTGTGTCCACTGAGGAGCGATTGGCTTCGTTGCTGGGGTCGGGTGTGTGAGAGTCTGCTTGTGTGTCTGTGAGCGTGCCTGTAAGAGCGATCGAGTCCCACTATGCCCGATCGCGTTACGCGACAATAACATTCAAGTTTACAAATCATTAATTTGTTACAAAACTTAGCAATGACCATTTAGCTTGAAAGTTGTTGTTTTTTTTTTTTTTAAAGACAAAAGCCCGTGTGGAATGATCTACATTCTAACATATCACAGAAGACCGCAGCCTGTAGGAACATTTCTAGCAGTAATGGATCTTATTCAGGCAAGCGCCATCTTGAAACCTGAACGAGACCTCATGTGCCAGTGTACGTATAGTGGCTACCGAGACTAATCTATGTATCAAACGGTCCATGATACTGGATTTTGAAACCACTCTCCATTCTCACAAGAAAAGCTGTCCTACTGTATGGTTCTGAAACCTGGAGAGTGACAAACACATTCACCAACAAGCTCCAGACCTTTACCAACCAATCCCTACATAATATTCTGCGAATAAGATGGCATGAAAAAGATCTCCAATAGCAACCTTTAGAAAAGAACCAACCACCAGAATGCCAGTAGAAAGACATCAAAAAGCGCAAATGGGGCTGGATAGGACACACCCTGCGCAAACCACAAATGTACAAAGAATACAGATGAAAAAAAAAACCCTGGACAGTTAAATAAAGTTCTTCAATATAAGAATAATTCTGCTTTAAGTTCACGATGCTACCAATCAAATATTCCCTGATTAATAATTTTCATTCAGTCGTGCGATATATTATTTGTTCTTGCTGAACAAACATAAAATAAATGTGAATTCAAATAATACCCTTTGTCCTCCAGGACAGATGTTTGCTGCTTTATTTGTTGCCGTACCTCCGTATTCCATGTTAACCCCTTTGTAAGCAACTCAGCTGAGGGTGTAGGGCGTATGAATGCGAAGACGTGAAAGTATGTTAGTGGTGAAAGAGATAGCGAACATTTGCAAACAAATAAAAAAAAATAAAATAACCGTTCACTCGCAAAGTTTGGAGAGAAGAACCGCAGAAATGGCATTCAGGTTAGAGATCGTCGAGGTGGAAACACGCACATGGTAAAGATTCTTGTAGCCGAGGGAAGCTCTTCTCGTCTAGACGAGAAAGAAATGAAGGACGTGGAGCTCAAGATAGCGATCGCCGATGTTCAAAGCCGTACTTCGTCGCGGCAATTGAGATGGTAATTGTCCTCGACAAGACGGGGTGTAGTAGTAACTTTTTCTCCTCGACACAAAACACACCCTTGTAGGACTCGTGTATTGATGACCAGAGTGTTCGAGAGTTTTCCTCCCAAGCTGCTCCTTTGTGTCCTGTCCCGGAGAACTTCCCTCATCCAGACCACGTGATGCGTTGACGTTTGGTGTCTGGAGGCGTCGTGATAGCAAATGTAGTTGAATGGTATTAAACGCAGATGAAAGGTCCATGAACACAATATGAGGACAATATGGGTCTCTCTGTTTTTGACTGAAATGAACATGTTAATAGAGACTCTACTTCAAATTACAACAAAGCAAGTGTACAGCACAACCGGAGACAGCTTGGGCAACGCACTTTAAAAAAAGAAAACGTATAAAATAGTAGAGGATATCTGGAGATGTGTCGTTGAACAATACGAATTTGATTCCGAACATGAAAAAAACACTTGTGAACTGAAA
Organism: Pomacea maculata; assembly: GCA_004794325.1. Taxonomy (NCBI): domain Eukaryota; kingdom Metazoa; phylum Mollusca; class Gastropoda; order Architaenioglossa; family Ampullariidae; genus Pomacea; species Pomacea maculata. The sequence continues at coordinate 224,011 of SRHC01000714.1, forward strand.
CAGACAGTAGTTCTGATGAAGATTTGGAAATGAATAATATAATTTAAATAACATTGATATCCCGATCGCTTATGAGGAAAGAAAGATAAGAGATAGAGAGAAAGACAAAAAAAAAATAAAAGCAATAAAAATAAAGATTTAAAATCCAGTTGTTTTTATGTTTGTGTCATTTGCGCTGTTCATTCTTCTCTCATTTATATACTCTAGTTTTGTTTGTTGGTGGAGAATACATTCAGTCCTAACCCTCACAGTTTTTTTTTTTGTTTTTTTTTTAGTTGGAAACCGTTTCACTTCAGCTTTGTAAACGCCGACATCAAGTACCCGGCTGAGAAAGACATTGGACTGCTAGGTCGATCAGTGCCTGTGACAGTAGGTTCACATGGAAGCCGTTTCGCCTCAGTGCTCAGACCCTAAAGTAAGTACTGATCGGGTGAGGAATACGTTTTATTTCCAGGTTAGTCGGCGGTGCCTCGGATCACTACCCCGCCCTCTGTCCGGGTAGTAATTGGAGACAACTGTAGTCAGCACCAGCTACCTTTCCTCTCTCGGGAGANTGCCATTGTCTTCCGTCCGGATGGAAAAATTTGTCCTTTAAAGAATAGGGGTCAAGGGGCTGGTCTGAACTCATTCAAATCCTTGGCGTGTAAAGCGGAACTGGAATAATGATGGAGGTCTTCCATAGCCTAGGAAAGAACTGATAGTTCAGGAACAAGTGGAGCTGACTTGTGACCTTTGGGCAATGGACCTGAACACCCGCCCTTTCAGACAATCCAGGGTAGTTTGAAGGGATATACTCCAGAAGAGACATTGCTACCCCATTATCATCCAATCTAGTAACCCGATAACCTGACCTTACCCAGGGCTCGTTTGTGAGTGTCCTGATTACATGAACCCGAAATTACACCCCACACTAGCTCGACCCCAGAGAGTGCTTTTCCTTTGTGTTATTTGTCTCTTTCCCTTCACTTGTTTTGTTTGCCTTTGTCGTGTCAACAGTCTCACGTTTATACAACTTTCTTACTCTCGTTGGAAATTTTAGGTCAAGGTTTCAAAATCCATGATTCCAGGGTTTTGAGAAGACTAAGGAGACTAAAAGTTAACGCTCTCGACAACAGATCACCTTTTGTACTGCTCGAGCGATGTTTTGCTGTTGATTGACCTACCATCATTGAGGCTCAGATTATTATTTCCGTTGCTTGCTGAACCTTGATGATGCCTTGCTAATTAAACCTAACAAGGTGATATATCACACCTCCTCACCCCATTCAGCCACATTGATACAAATGTTTGCTGTTTTTGTTGATGCATTTTGTTCTGAAAGACATAATTAAAAATTTTCGAAGTGTTGTTATTATTATTATTATTATTATTTTTTTGGAGATCCTTCACACTTTGCCGTGTAGCCAGACCTTGGATGCCAGACTTGTTCCCGGATGTATTTATTTACTTTTTGAAGAAGGAATATCACTGGCTACACTGGTTACAGGGCTACTCTACAAGCTTTGCGACAAACAGTAGTTAGCCTCCTCGTTTCCCACTTCTCTTCACAAAAGCTGTTCGAAGCGTGAAAGCAATTATAAACAGTAAATACATTTATTAAAAGCTTCGATCGCATTTAAAACAATTCTTAATGCCCTCAAGCGTCTATAAAATGGCGGAACTTAAAGTCAGTATACTTACATTGATATATTAATTACATAGAACAGTAGGAATTAATATTCGGTCGGTTGGACATTTCTGAATGGTCTAGCTAGCACGCACCTAATATTTTTGTGCCTCACCCACACTATTGTGAGCTTTGCAGGGTGAAACCATAACAACCAGGTAGAAAAAAGTTTGGGGGCCGAGGTGTACTGCTTGAATTTTATTTATTAAAAGGCTGAATTTTAAAACAAATGCTTTAAACAGCGATCACTGTTTTTTAGTTTGGGGTAAAATCGCAGGTACAGCAAATTATTCTTTCTTCTTTAACTTTTTTGTTCGCACATTGTGGCTTTATTAATAGAAAATAAAAACAATTATTAGCAGCAACAGTGTTCAGATACAAAACGAAGGTTTTGAGAAGCTTGAGAAACTATGTAAGCACGTGGCATAGTTCGTTAGAAGAGGTCAAATGTGGTCTGACCCTGAGTAGTGGGACATGTGACAAGAAACCGTTTGGAGTCGAAAGTTGTGTACCCACACCTCAAGCTCATCAGTCTTGTGATGACTCGACTGGACGTGAGACGACAGGACAGGTGGAAGCGGTGGATTAATTCTTTTGTCTTTTGTCCAGGCAAAACTTCTCTCTTCTGTCCTCCAGTGCCCACGAACACAAACATGATAAATTTATTGAATCAACTGAGAATGATGACATTTGTATATAACAATTCAGCATATTATTTATTTTATCTGACTAAAGCTCGTTTCGATATGTATGCATTCATTTCGTTGTCATATGGACCGGAAATTTTCAATTAAAAACCTTTAGAATTAAAGTTTTAAAAATATTATTTGTCAACAGGAAACATTGATAATTCTTTCTTGTAGATGTCACTGATGTAATGAACTAAAGGGTTAATCCATGAACAATCAGATTAGACAACAGACACAGTACCATTGGACTTCAGTAAGGTTCAGGTTAAGAGGGATTTGTTTGCGAAACAAACTCCACACCCCTTCTGTTTAGTCTACTAGCTCAGCTGTACTTTCCTTTTCTTCAAGACCTTTTGTTTTCATAACCCCCTTTCAGAGTTGGGGTCAGCATAGGCTCCCACACTTTTCAGTCTACAGTTGACAGTGTGACTGAGACAAATCATCAGCATTGTGATTAAAAGCCGCTCAACTGTGACAGAATCTCCTACCCCGAAACACGACAATGCTTTTACAATCCAATAACAGGGAGGGCGAGGCTTAGTAATGTCGGCAGCCCTCGGTAAAGTGAGATTTTACAACATTCTGTGGGCTTAAAGATTCAAGCTAAAACTACCTTTTCCTGCCCTTCTGTCTCCAGTCCTGCTAATCTGATTCGACTTGTCATTTAATGTGACATATTTATTGCTGTCCTTTCCACCTGGCACCTCGTACTTTCCGTCGTTCTCTTCTCTGTTTCCAATCTTACAGACGAACAATTGCTCAAGTTCTCTAAAACCAAAGGTCGATCCTCCCGAGTCTCGCCCTCTTGGTTTAGGACCCGGTCTCGAGGTACAAGTGAAGTCGGCCTTAGAGATGCTCTTCGGCTGTTGACCGGTTGCTCCATCAACTCGGAGGTTGTGCCGAAAATTCTTTCAATGTCCTCGTTCCCCTACTTCACTTTGCACCTTTGCAACGATACATACAACGAGGGATGCCATTGGTCACTCCCTCATCATCCAATCATCAATTATCCAGGGTCGATGAGAGAGAGAGACCACTTCCTACTGACTCCTTGCCCCCACCTATAAGTGTCGAGGTGAACAGGTGACCAACCTCCATTCCCCTTCAATGTGGCAGACAGGTGTGGGACCTCTGAGGTTTTACTACCTCCAAATGGCCGTTGACGCCTCTGCCAGCTGGCTGGTAAGCCCAGTAACCTGTAAGATGTCTCCTCCTTATACCCCGTACAACACCTGACACATACAACCCCTTTGTTGTCTGGGAAGCCTCAGGCCTCAAGCCTCCCTTGACACTTGTTGGGGGATTGTTTCTTCCCAATTAAACTTACCATATGCCAACTTATCAGTTGGGTATTTCGAACTCTCGTGTAAACGGCTTTATAGAGTGACGACACTGATGCAGACAAGAAATCAGCAGCACCCTGCTCTGGTCTTATTTTGATGTTTGGACTAAAACTCCAGCTATCACATCTTCTACCACCTACACCACCGAACATTCCATCCCCTCTCCCTAACCCATGTTCCCATCCCGACTGTGTGCCTGACAGGTAGGTGTGCCGGTGCGAGGTAAATTCTTACCAACACCAAAAATACGAAGTCGTAAAGTTGTAAACCACCGGTGTCAGGTGCTGCCCACAGACATTCCAATAGTCAGCGCTGCTCAGTAGAGGTTGTTCAAAACTAGAGAAGTATATACACTATAGGTCTTAATACACATTATGTCACGGACCAGTCTATTAGGAACAGGAGGTTGTTGCCCCTGTCTTTCGTTTTCTTAAAGATTATTGCCCTTGCCTTACATATAAGAGTGTGTTGGTTGCGTCGCGGTTTCACGTCAGAACCCGACGTCATTTTATTGACGTAATTTTAGTTTGGAGGAGAGTGAAAATTATTTGGAAGAAAGCAGACGGCTGTGAGCAGGGAAGAGAGGAGGACAGAAAGTGTGTGGTGTTCGCTTCGGATATTGTGTGTGTGTGTCGATCCCTGCGGATGTATGTGTGGTACCAGCTTTGGGTCATGTGTTGACCCCCCAAGAGTATATTCTGAGTCGTCTGTTAGGTGTCTGCTGAGTCAGCACCTATTATTAGTAAGCTGAGGAACGTGTATGTGATTACCTCTGAACGTTTGTGTGTGTGGATATTAGTCAAGTGTGGGCAAGACTGCACCACTGTTGGACAAGGGGCAGAGAGGATTTCACGTAGACGTGGCAATTGTGGATGTGAGTAAGTAAGACTATATTATTCATAATTTTTCAGAAACATATGACAGTTCGTAGAATATTGAAAGGAACATGTGTATGTCGTCTTGGTGACATGAAGAGAACTATTGGAGCAGCCTGTGCGCTGTAGTATTTCTGGAATTGAAAGATATTTGACGTATATCTTATAATTTAGAAGCGAACTGAAAGACTCAGACATTTCTATATCTTTAGTTAATGTTGACTGTTATAAAGTTTTTGTTGCCTACGACAAATCTAAGTGTTTTGTGAGTGAAAGAAAGAACACGAAAGGGGACGCGTGCGTGAAGTGAAAGTGTGAGATTAAAAAAAACAAAAACAGCGTTCCTGACACATTATCTCAAATTTCAAATATTCTGTAAATAGAGGAAAACAACAAGCTATCCGTTCACACTGTATGCAAACAGACAAACTCTTAGATAATAAAAATAAATTAAAAACAAGCATTACAATTTGACAACTAAATTAAGCGTAACACACCCGTTGAACACAGAACAATAAATTTAATAATTAAGAAAGTAAAAAATATTCATTGCCATGAGTCACAGCAGTAAGTATTAAACTACAGGTCGTCAAGTCCCCATCCCCAGTAGTGTCCCCGCTGTACTCAGCCCTAACGACACAGTGACTGTGAATAAATAAATTTATCTGAAATTTAACAAGAAGATAAATATATTATTTAACTGACTTTACCTTGATTTGTTTGTTAAAGGCTTTAATACTCTTATTAACTAAAATCGTGACATTAGCTAAGTTCTCTCGGGTTCAAAGTTCATAAGTGTACAAAATATTTAGCACGAGGTCAGTGCTGTTGTTCCTGAACTCAGCTAGAGTGTTTTCTATGCACAAGTTCGGAGCTTTTCCAACTGAGGATAGAAGACAAAAAAGTAAGGGTAGCATAATTATGGTCCTATCCACCCCGACCATCCTCTTCCCCATCCAATCATCTCCACCCTCCCCAGCGCGCCTCCATGACACCACGCCCTAGGGGACTGTCGAGTTCGCCTTAAGGACAGAGCCAGCCCCGACCAGCTGCCAGCAATTTTATGGAAGGTCAACTGAGAAACTTAAACCTTCGTGTTCAGAGGTAGTTCAGGTATATTTAACTTTTGTCTACGTGCACTGTGTCGACAGTGGTGTTGTGGCTTGTTGACCATTAAACATTCTGCTTTTCAAATACAACGATTGTCATCTTTGGTGTGCGGATTTTCTTTATAAAAGTAAGTAAAAAAATCCAGTTTTAAAATGTTATTTTTTCTCTAGTTTCCCTTGATCCTTTGTTCCCTATTTCTTTATTTAAAGCGGGGATGATAAAAGTCAACATTTTAGCTCATTTCAACTTGTGACCGACAAACGATACTACATCCGGTCTCGGGTACAATGCTCCGACTTTTAGGGAGGACGCAAATAGATGAATATCAGTCAGTTCACACCCGGGACACGCTGCTCATTCACCTTCTGCACTATCAGTTTTTTTGTTTTTTGTTTTTGCTCCAGATATCTATTTTTCCCTCAAAGTCTTCAATTTCCAGTATCACATGTATAACTTGTTTCATGGATCTTGATTTTTGGGAACAGGCTGCGTCTGTCTTACATCGGGTTAAAACTTTTGAATATTTGTGTAGACATACGCTTTCAAAGATCAAGAAGCGAAAAATGCATATAATGATAAGTTTGAACTTGGACAAAACAAAAATCAGGGTATAAGCCCAGGTCTTTTCTTCTAGATCATTTTCGACCAACGAAAGTCTCTTTTCCTGCGGTCCAGATAGTGGAACTGATAATGTATCAATCCAAGAAAAAAGAAAAAAAAATCCCCAGCAATTCCATGTTTGTTTGTTGGCGAGCATGGCGGGATGAAACACATCGTGGATTAATTTCATGCACTCTAACATCTTCGCTCAATGTGACGACTTCAAAAAGAGGATGGACATGTGCTGATGATCATTTTTGGCTGCTCCGACGGTCATGTTAATAATAATAACCAACTTTATTTGTCCCAATGGACAATTTAAATGGGAGGTGTGCTCTGTTTTCAATATATGTATATTTAAAAAAATTATTAAAATGACAATGTAGTGGAATATTAACATTAACAAGAGCAATGAGTTATCGAGTGGCTTGCGTGTCCCAGCGAGGCGACAACTATTTGGTGAATGACAGAATATATTTTGTGTACATTGCATCAGGGATTCTACCTGTTCAATACAAGAAATCGTCTAAATTTGTTAATAGGAGACTTTCGTGCCATTATTTTTGAGTAAGCCCCGGTTTTCTGCAGTCGTTGCCTTTGTGAAGAGTCAGCTGTTGCAGCTGCACTTCAAGTAGAATTGAATACCCTGCTCGACGAGTCAGTGTGATGGCAGATGCACTTCAATTAGAATTGAATACCCTGCTCGACGAGTCAGTGTGATGGAAGATGCACTTCAATAAGAATTGAATACCCTGCTCGACGAGTCAGTGTGATGGCAGATGTACTTCAATTAGAATCGACTACCCTGCCAGACGAGTCAGTGTGATGGCAGATGCAAGGGGAGTGACAACAACATTCATGTCACACCGACCCTGCTTGTGTTATTCTAAGACTGTCGACCCACAAAATCAGAATCCTTCAACACACCACCCGGAATGGAGTGTGAACCCAGTGCACGAGGCAGTGGGCTGCGAAAGAATTATGAGAGTACTAACGTGTCAGAGTCAGGAATGTTGACAGTTTTAATAGTGTTTGCCCTATTTTGTTTTTCCTATCGTGCGTACATTAAAATCATAAGGCACTAGGACATGCGCATGGGTCTCACAGTTTTAATGGGGAATGAACCTGTCAAAAGAGATTTACTTTAAATTACACTAAAACAGGTGTTCGCCACAGCCGCCGGCGACTTGGACAATATACGACGAACAATATGAATTTGATTCTGAGAATGTAGAAAACACATTAACTGCCACAGTAGTTCTGATGAAGAAAAATAATTCAAATAATTTAAATCACACAGCTCACTGATACAGGAGGAAATATTTAACTATCTGTATGTTTGCACTTTCCAAATCGAAACTGTGCTAATCAACGACAAAGCTCCACATGACATCTTTTGTAAGTTTTTTACTTTACAACCTCTCCAGGTAAGGTCCCTTGTGTACCTCGTTTGCATGGTTTAATGTTTTGTGGGAGCGAGACTGAAGACTGAGGCGCCTTCAAGTTTTACATAGTATATTTAGCTGATTTTGAAGACCAGCAACAGCATTTGAAAATCGTGCCATGTCATTAGAAAGAAGCAGGACACATAGTTTTATCTAGTCTGCTGATACCTGGATACCATGACAACCTCTTCATCATAGTTCGTTAATAAAAAGTGCAAAGGGTGCTGATGAAGAAATCACCTTGTTTCAAACCACGAGGACATTCAAGCCCATCTCTCAAGCTACCATTAACTCTAATTTGAGCTTTCACAACTTTGCATATGCTTTTCATTAAATTAAATTTTTTTGGAAATAATATTCTTACTTTAAACATTCTCCAGTATGACACTGTAAACACAATTGAAAGCCTTCTAATACTGTATTACTGCTTCTATATTATTCCCATAAATATGAATACCTAATCAACAGGTATATTTCCTGTTATTTAGGTATTTCCCAATAATCTCATTTTGCTTAACATAGTGTGACTGTCTGTTTGAAATATATTTGTTGCAAATATTTAATAATGATATACACCGTGGCTGTAATCTATGTCCATATTTGTGCAAACTTTGGATAGTACCCTCAGTCCAGGCATCAGGGTACACACCATTATCAAATAAATAATTAAAATATGCTACAAAAAACATATTGTTTGTCAATTGTAGGTGTGCATCATGCACACATGGACACTTGCATAACTACCTAGACATGAGTAGGCTGCCAGGCTTTATGGAGGGGCGACATGTCCATTGCACACTGATGCAGACAACTAATGTGCAGCACCCTCCTCTGGTCTTACTTTTCTCTTTGGTCCAAAATTCGAAGTATCACAATTTCTAGCATGTAGACCACCCTGATTTCAGTGTCGGGCTTTCATATCCCGCCCCCTCCACGCACTTTGCCGTTCCGAGAGGTGTCCGTTACAGGTGGGCGGGCGGTACGAGAGAAGAGTCCCCGAGACACTGATAATACAAACAATGACAAGTTGTAAAACACCGGTGTCCATTCCAATAACCACCGCAGCAACAACATAACAACAAACTATCTGTTCAAACTGTATACAATTAGATCAACTCTTAGATACTACAAATAAAACAAACCAATAAGCATTTTAGTATAACTCTCATTGAAACTAGAATAATAATGAATGTAATAATAAAATAAGAAAGTTAAATACTCACGACCACGAGTCACCACAGTTCGTACTAAACTACAGGGCGTGCAGTCTTCATCCCCAGTAGTGTCACTCCTCTACTACACTCCACTAGCGAGAGGACAGGCGTGTAGCTCCATCCATCACTAGGTCCACCCCGACCACCCCCGTCCCAATCTCCCCCTCCTTCCCCGCTTTACCAGCTTGTGAGTTGCCTTGAAAAAGAAAACAAACTGAAAGGAAGGAATGAAGCCTACACAAACAACTGTGATGTTAAAGTCAAGCTTCAATGAACATATCCTGAAGTAGCCAGTCTGATGTAACCTCCACACCTGTCTTTCTGGTCAAGAAAGTAAAAAATAATGTACATTCTAAAGCCATATCGTCCCTAAGTGTGTGTGTATTTGAGTGGCTGTGTGTGTGTGTTTGTGAGAGAGAATGACAGTGACTTTGTAGTGTCCTTTTAGAAATAACACTGAAAAAAAAGATATCAACACTGAGCAGGTTTACAAACAAAAACAAGGCAGAATGCCCATCACTAAAGAAAAATCTGATCATCCTCAGCTACATTAATAGCTTCTTCTGTACAAATCACAACAGTTTTAAATTAAGCTTCTTGCAAGAGAGAGTACCCACGAGCAAGCTCTGAAGACAGAGGGAGGTATATCACAGACTGTTTCACTCGCCATTTTAACTCACTTCTATTCATAGTCATGAGCAGGAGGTACAGTTTCTTGTAATCATGCCTAAGACTATCAACTGTAAGTGAAACAGGAATTTTACTTTCTTCACCAACATAAAGTCTTCCACACAACAACAACATCTCATCTGCTTCATAACTAGAGAAATCTTACTTCTGCTGATTACCATCCCTACTCATTACTCAACTGATCATGTTGTAACAGTTTTTCTTCTTCATTGCTGTCTTTTGATGTTGCCTAGTGACCTAACAAGCTGATAAACATTAATTACCTCCTCACCCCCTTCAGTCGCATTGATAAAAATGTTTGAACCTCTGTTGATTCGTTTTTTTTAAAGACATAACAAGAAAATTTTGAAGTGTTAGTATTTCTCTTTAAAAATCTTTCAAACTTTGCCGTGTAGCCATAATTTTGATGCGAGACTGGTTCCCGAATGTATTTATTTACATATTGAAGAACGAACATGGCGGAATATCACTGGTTACAGGGCTACTTGACAAACTTAGCAACAAACAGTATAGTGAGCTTCTTCTTTCCCACTCCTCTTCACAAAAGCTCGACGAAGCGTGAGAGCAATCCCCGGATATACATTTATTGTCATAAGTAAAATGTTTTGCATCAAAAATAATCGCCAATAAAATGGCGGAGATTACATAATATTAGCACCCGGTCACGTGCTCATTTCTGATTGGTCCGTGTAGACAGCTACCTGGCTGCTCGCTCAGTTCTTTTTTCTGTGAACAGTGCCGAGCTGAGCAGGTGAGAACAACAAGGTCAGGAAACCGTTTTGGGGCTCCTGAGTATTTCATCTTTGTTCTAACGGCGATCGTTGACATTTAGATGTTCGTGGGAAATTGCAGGTAAAGCCAAACATTCTTTCTTCATTCACCTGTCCGTTCACACACGGTGGCTGTGAATTTTACAGTGAAAATGTCACAAAGAACACTGGTTCAAAGACCAGACTAAGCTCTTGAGAAGCTAGAGAAACCTAACAGCTCCTGATGGCTTTGTGTTTTACATATAGGGTTCCACTCCACACGTACATACATGTAACCTGTTTTGTACCAAAAAAAAAAAAATTTAAATTATTCTTAGAAAATTACCTGTGAACGGTTTTTTTAGCTACTCAAAATTTTCTTTGCGTGAAACATTTTTTCCATATTTTATCTTGACATAATTTGTTAACCTAACCCTGAAAACACGGAAAACATTTGACAAGCAAACAACAATTTGCGCGTTCACGTAGTGTTTGTAAAATGTATTAATTTATACTTCATCGTTAATTGAGGCGTTAATTGAGTGCAAATTTTATCATGGATGACATTGAAAGTGAGTTTACCTATACGGGGTACATTCTTTGCATTGGTTGAATAGTTTCGAGTAGTAATCATCAAAGAATATGAAACTGTCAAAAGCTCAGTGGAGTTGACTGAGTCAAACTGTCCTGCTGTTTGCTTTATACATAAATTTTATAAATTTGTGTGTTATCCCTAATCAATTAAGTTTGAAAATTCAAGAAGTTTTAAAGATAATTATGTCTTACATCTACGTTGTTATATTCAAATATAACCTTCCTAGCTTTGTAGAAATGAGAATCAAGACAAGGTAATTGAATGTATCTTACAAGGGCTGGATTTTATATAATATCATTTTTTTGTCGTATGTGATCAAAATTTTCAATTTGAAGGCCCCCCAGGATTTTTATTTCTTTTATTTCTTTTTATTTATTTATTGCTAATAAAGCAGACCAACTTGCATGTAGTTGTTAATCTCAGAAAGCATTATTTTTATTTTATTTTCTTCTTGGTTTTGGAAAAAAATTATATTCTGTGACAGGGACTTATTTGTTCCACGATATATCTATTTACAAAACTATGCAGAAAAGCGCTTTCAATGAAAGAGTTTTAGAATCTGAACATCATCCACCCTCTGTTCAATCTACCCGGCTCTAGTCCACTCTCTTTGACATTTTTCTTCAACCTATTGTCTCTCAAACTATTATTAAATTTTCAGTAATTTTGTTTCCATTGTTAAAAAATGTGTTATTTAGAGTCCCCGGAGCAAGAAAAATTTTTGTGGACTTTTTTCAGGTTTGCTTTTGCAGATACAGCCTGTCCTCTAAATATGACATTAGGATGACTTGGAGGAAAAGAACCTTTGAACAATATGAGAACATATTCATGCATTGCTGGTAATTATAAACTTTCATGAAAGCACAAAGCATTAGGGGAATAATAATAAAGATGATAACACTATGTATTATGATATATGGCTCAAAGCACAAACTCAAGAAGGTTGTATTGCATCTTCCGCAATGTGTTTTGGTTTTGCCTTTGCATCCTTCATGTTGACAGCCGCTGGTTGTGGCTCGGGTGTCAATGTGACTCACTCCGTCTTGTGGCATCTGTCATCTCCTGTTGGTAATCTGGGTACCTTGGGCCTTCCTGCGTACCTTCAATAGTTGAATCTTCAAAGAAACTGAGGAAAATGCTCAGTGACACTGCATTTCGCCCGTCGATAACTTTGTGCATTAAAATTCTCATTCAAAGGTTCCAACAACGGCTTCACCTTAAATGATCGCTCATCTTTATTGCTGTCTGTAGTGGAATTGTCAGTGAAAGAAATATTGCTCTTTGATTTCTGAAATTGGTTTCTATACATAGTATTCTTGTTTTGTAGCGAAGAGTGAGAACTTGAAAAAGGGAAGAAAAAACAGTGGAAGGAGGTTGAGAGGTTGTTAGTAGGTTTTAAGCTACACTAGTTGCTTGTTTTTCTTTAGTGTATAAGTTTAGTTTTTTCCTTTCTTGGTTTCTGTCTTCATGAAGATGGTGTACTGTAGCACCTCTTACAGTAGAATGGTCATTACCTATGGGCGCGCCCCACAGGTTGAGAACCGCTGGTTTAGTGGGTTGTAGGTGGGTGTATCCTAGTTGCTTCACTACGACGATGCCTGTCCACACAATTCCCTGAACAACCGCCAGTTCCTGACTGAAAAAATTAAAGCCGTACCGAACAAGAATCCTATTCACCTGCTATTGCTCCACGTGACTTTTTACGTTTCCCCAAGCTCCAGGGAATGATCAAGGGAGACGATTTTTGAAAGCGTGGAGGCTACTAAGAGGGCCATATCGACGGGGATGAGGGGTATCCCAGAGAAATCCTTCAAGCATAGAAGCATGGCAGAGAAGGATGTAATATAGAATTAGACTCAAGGAGGATTACTTTGAAGAGGAAACCATGTAGTTTGTTGTTTAGAATTGAAATAAATGTTTTGTGACATAAGTCCTGTTATTTTTCACAGACTTTTCAGAAGACTACAAATGTCACTATGCACAGAAACATGTCAAAAACTCTCTTACTCCCTCTTTAAAATAAGTCACACTATGATTTATGTTTACTCCTGACGATGGTTCTTGATCTTTATTGAAGGCTATATATAATAAGACATACTGTCAGTCGCAGCATTGGACTAAGGCACTTAGGTGCTGATAAGTTTGTTGATTTTGTTTGCAAAAGCAGGCCTTAGAAGTGTTTATTTTTAGTGAATAGGTCCTTATAAATGGCCATCAGGTACTTAAAAACAAGAGAGATGCTTATTAGTGCTTTTTGTGTATGTCACAGTGAGGTGATATAAAGTTAACCAGCTAGTATTAGTTCCTGTAACATAAAATTTGGTTAATATAATTAAATTTATTGAGGGCCTGCCAAGAGGCAGAGTTAGTTGTCTTGAAGAGAAAGAACGCGCAGACGACTACTGAACTCGTGTCTGTGACAGTGTCAGGTGTGTTCCTATTACTCAAGAACCCGTCATAGTCCTGTCAGAATCTAGAGGACAACCATAGCTGTTATTAAAATACAAACTTCTAAAGACTGGCATAAAGGAATGGGTACCACTCAGGTAGAAGGAGTTGGAAATACTTGACATGCCGCACTTAATCAGCGAAGCATGACAAGCCGACGACTACTGTAACCGATACCGCGTGTCCTCCTCAGCTCCCCACCCTACTTTAAACCATTCTTTCCTGCCGCAATTATGGGTGGGACTTCTCCATCCTAAAAAACGACCGATCTGGGGTGGAACATAAATGACTGGGAGGGTACAAACAGTGAAAAGCCACGAGGAACTCATAACTTGGAGGAAGAATAAGAATAAGGAGGAACTACAGGAAAACAATTCAAGCAATCGTAGTGACAAGTTTTAAACCAATCTTTAACTGTAAAGGAATAAAAGTAAACCGACCACGGTGTCTAGTCATTTTAAATTATGATACTGATGCATTTCCATGTCACAGACCATCTTTTGGTCTCGTGGGGTGGACTGCTATCATTGGTATGTGATGACGGAAATATATTCCTGTTACTTTTGTGCAAAAATTTATAATAAATATATTTCCTGAGTGTCAAAAGAATGAATGAAGGAATGGATGGATACGATATTTGATTTCAAGCAATTAAAAAAAATCTAGATTAAGAAGCGCCATTTGTTCCTAGTTTTCCTTTTCAACAGGTTTGGTTTTTGGTTTTGTTTGGTGTTGTATTGTTTTCCCTGGAAGTTCAGCTCTGAGTTTTCCTAGGGAATCAGGTCACATGTGACTTTGATATTTGACATTATATGAAAATATCTGCTCTTAGAGGATGAGTGCAAATGCATGAAAGAAAATTATAGGATCACCAAGATAGTGGCGCCATCTGCTGACTGGTTTGTTTATCTTTGCCCGCCAGAAGTACCAGCAGCTACATTTGAACATCCAATTATTTATTATAGTCTGAAATTGTTGTTAAACTGATCATTGCCCATCACTAGAGTAAAAGGTTTTTGTTTAATAAAATAATCAGAAAGTGATGTAAACCAATATTTTACATATCTGGAATTTAGAAAACTGCTAATGTAAAAATTATGTCTAAACAGCTTTTCATGCTGTTTTCTTTTCTAATTTTCAGATTCATCGAAAGTCAACAGTTATGAAGATCGTGTATTTCCTGACCACTCTTGTGTGTGGGTGTGTAATATGGATTCTAGTAATGAACTCTTTCAACCAGAAATCTTTGAACGAACCCAAACCTGACACAGTTGTAAGATTTACGCCTTCCTCGAGTTATCCTTGTATAAACATGAGCATTCAGAATGATGTCTCTCTCCATTATTTCCAACCACAGCCTTTTGTTTCGAACCTGGAGCTGCCAGTGTGGCAGAGATACCAGAAGAGCCAAGGTGTCCTCGGGTACACGGTCCCCCTCGACACTTCCCAAAGAGGGGCAGAGACCAACAAGACGTATGAAGAAGTTCAGACATCTGACCACTGGCCAAAACTGTGAGTGAATGAATTAATGAGAAAGAGAGATACAGAGATGGCGAAAAAGTGTTTGTTTGTTTAAAATAGAGAAAAAGACTGTTGAAACTGGTAGTAATGCTTCAGCAACTGTACAGAATATTTTAGGTTACTGAGAGCCCCTGTCGAACTATATGTCAAGATTTTAAACTATAAAACCGTATACTGTCCTGTGGCACAAGTTAGTGACACTCAGGTTGTACTGTAAAGATGTGTGTCCTGTCTTGTGATACGCCTTTATAACATTCTACCAAGATTATGATTACAAACGACAATTTGGTGGACCATTATTTTAAAACACAAAACCTTGTTTTCTCTCTCTCTCTCCAGTAATGCCGCTTTTGGATTTCATTACCCTCTACAAATTCAATTTCTAGAAAATTTACAAAACGCTTTTTAATAAGTTACAAAATTTCAGTTAGACAATTTTGGACACGATTTGTTCTGTCGTTCGTTGTTGTTTTATCATATTTTTTCACATTTCGATACGCTAATTGGACTCGAAATGACTTGTATGAATGTAGGTCTAAGAATTTCTACAAGAACCCGATTCCAGAGAGTCCCTTTCATCCCGATCACACCATTCGGTGGGAGTTTGATGCCAGTGAGCTACTCAAGAGAGATGATGTCGTGAATAAGCCACCGAAAATCATCACCTGGATGAAAAAGCCCCGCCATATTCCGGAACTTCCGGAACCTGTGCGCCTGCGCGTGTGTCCGGAAATGCCCTGTCGTGTGACTTCTAACACATCATTTCAAGGGCAGAGCCAAGCTCTCGTGTGGGCTGGAGAACTGATGACAGAAAGAGAACCACCAAAAAGATCGCATCCAGATCAGGTAAACAGGTCCCTTGACTACCACAACCCGACACAACCCTCCTCCCTCGTCACCCAGCCTCAAGACTAGCATGTAGGCCCCCCAACTCCCATCACACTAGTATTAAGGTTTCCAGAAATCACCAGTGTCTTCCTCGATCTTTGTGACCAAAGGAAAGGGTTGAAGAAACAGCCTACAATAATAATTGAGAAGTAGGCTGATCTTCAATCATTTATAATATTGATGACAAAATAAAGCAGTTTTCTACAATAAAACTAAATTCTGCAATTTTGATATTTAACTAAACAAACAGGAAACTAGTTCTTTTCTTTCTGTTTCTAGCTAACTTATTCCTCACTTGAATTTTTCTCCATCAAGGTTTTTGTGTTTCACGACCTCGAACCCCCGAGGTCCAGCTGGGTGTGTTCTTCCACATTCCGCCTGGACCCCTGGAAGTCGGCCTTTAACTGGACCATGCATTACAGGTAATTGCACACACACACACACATGCACACACGCGATGAGTGTGGTTGTGAATGATGCTACATGTATAAGCTTTGTCCTCGGCCATGTTGAAGGTTTGACGCCGACATTCTCAGTCTCCATGGCCTGGTGGTCAAGCGAAGACGTCCAGTCAAGCGGAACTACACGGACATCCTGGCCAGGAAGACCAAGTTCGTTGCCTGGGCTGTCAGCAGTGTTATAGATCAAAGCAGACGGAAAGAGTTCGCCGCCATGCTGCAGAAGTACATCCCCATCGACATCTTCGGGGAAAGTTCTGCACACAAATGTCCTCGAGAACAAGACGACGCCTGTTTTCAGACATTCAGCAGGGACTACAAGTTCTACCTGGGTTTTGAAAGCTCTTTGTGCAAGGACTACATATCCGAGAAATTCTTCCGCTATCTGAACTTAGACACGGTGCTGGTTGCACGAGGCAGCAACGAATACAACGTGAGTAGAACTTTCTTCTTCCTTCTCATCTCCATATCATCTCTTCCCTCCTTATTTTTAATGAGTAAGCTTTGCGCGGTAAGAAATCGACAAACATCGCAACGAACATAAATAAAAAGTCAGAACTGATGTTACATAAATACTTTGGCTTCTTCAGGATCAATTAGGAAAATAAACTGTACTTCTTTAAACTTTAATCACTTGAAATTTTCTCTGGTAAATAATGGCTTAGAAATAAAAAAGATAAATAACAGTTACTTGTGACGTGTCGGGTTAAGTATTTGTTGATTTATACAGACGATAGCCACTTCCTCTGCTTACACCTTGTCTTGCTATTAACATGGTTGCAGTTCCACGCTCCTCAAAACATCTTCATCAACACGGCGGACTTTGCAACAGTCAAAGACCTCGCCGACTACCTTCTGCACCTCGACAAACACCCCGAAGAGTACCTTGAGATTCTTAAAGCCAAAGACGAGTACGAGGTTCTGTTCGAGGACTACCCGTTGCGTTATGGTGACGGGCGAGTGTTCTTCATGCATTACCAGTACGAGGCCACAGCTTTCTGTGAGATGTGTCGCCGTCTGTGGAACCTGGACTCCTACAGACAGACCATTCCGGACATACGGAAGTGGGTTGAGAAAGAGCTGTGTTATGAGGCTACAGACTTACGCTAACAATGTGTAGAATTTTGTAAAAAATTTTGTAACTTTTTTTAAAAATCATCTTCCTGTCTCATTGCCCATCGCTATTTTTGTCTTAAAAATCATTTCATAAGAAATTACTTGATTTGCAGGTGAGACAGACACCATTGTCTGTGTTAGCTTTGATAGCTGCACTTGTTTCACAAAGAAACAGAAAATCTAGATCTTTAAGTCAATTATTGTTTACACACATATATATATATAAATTTATGTATTTTTGTTAAGGATGAACTGGTAAACTGCATTGTCTATAGATTAGATGTCGTAGCACCATTCTGTAACCAGTTAGTTTACACGTAGTCAAGACAAGGAGAACACATTCACACTTCCATTGACATTCTTGTTATAAAAGACGAACGATTGCTGGCCATCAAGACTGGTACAATCTACTTTTGAAGGTTACTGACAGGGACCAGGCCTGAGAGCCGATACAAAGAGTACAATAATTTATTGTTGGTGGACATTAGGATATAGTCTCCCAAACAAACAATTGAGTAAATAAAGTAGGCCTGATTGTTTGGACTTTGGCCACATAAAGTTACCGATGGCATCATGAGTGTCCTCCAACATACATAAGCTAATAACAACACATCCAAGATATCTCTAGCCTCAGGCAAAAGTAAACTGAAATGAGTTGAACATCAAGGTGTGGTAGCCTCGAGGCAGGGGAATATAAGGACTATGTCGAGTCCCCTGTGGAGGTACAGCAAGTGTCTGGCAGGGAACCGTGGTACGAATGCTGGAGCCGCTGACGCCGTACCACATCGACTCTTGACGTCACTCATCAACGGACTTAGGTACCGCGGGTGTCCCCCACAGCTCTGTCCTGTCAGGGTGGACGATGAGACCGACGGACCAGGAAAGGCTCGTGAGGAAGACAGCATCACCTAGTATGTCGGGTAACAATGAGCAGCCATCGCCTCCTTCCTTGCCCAGTCCAGACATGTAATCACGTGATGCAATCAGCATTTGTACCGCACGGTGGACTTTTGGTACAAAAAGTAGTTCCATAATAAAAAGTAGTAAGTCATAATTTTTCTAGAATTACTTCTACATGTGTAATAATATGAATACAGTAACTACTTTTATAGAGGTAACAATATGAACACTGTAAATGTAAGAGGAATATTTATTTCAAAGAATAAAATGTTTACTGAAAGCAATCTCATGGGTGGACTGGCATGAGCAGTCTCAACAGCGAATCCACGTTCAGTTACCAAAAAAGAAGTGCAAAACTTTTTATATAAATACAATATATGTCTCACTTGCGTTCGTTGTGTGGCAGGTGAACACAAAAAGTGCCATCGCCAGTTGGCTCCTATTCATCCTTTCGCTGCTGACACCTTTCATGTTTCCTACCTTCACCTTCTTGCACCTCCTCTATTTCTACACTGTGATATTAGTTCTGTGAAACCGGTGATACTATTATATTGTTTGTTATATGTTTTTAGAGACAATCTATTCTTAGAATGGTTTATCCCACACTAGGGTAAATTTTAAAAGATATTTACAAATCTAAGTAATTAGAGTTGCCATTTTTAATCCAGTAAATAAACTTATTTTTCACAAAAACGTGTGAATCGTGAAATGTTACATTTGTGAATGCGAATGAAAGCTTCATGAGGCAGTCAACGGTTGTCTATCAGACTTACGAAAATTTATGATTATAGTAAGTATTACATGCATCAGCCGATTTTTTTTTTCATTTTATTTGTTCACCCACACACATTCGTTTTGCCCTCACTTCCAGGAAGTGGTATACACAGGTCTACACTTTCAGCTTCGTCTTCAAAACTGTCTTATACTATTGATGACACGAACAAACCATCAACATAAATCCAAATTCAGATATTTGAGACTACGTGAATTATCATTGAAGCTTTTCTTGTCATTCCAGTTGTTTTGAATAAAAATGTAAAACCCAATTACCCATCATCCTCCATGCTGAAGACAGCACAGACGTGTGTGTATGTGTGTTTGTGTGCATGTTTGTGCATGCGGGTGTGACAGTGTGTATGTGCTTTGAGGAACAATAAACATTCCTACAAGCAAATACAAGGGAGAGTACTACAGAAAATTCAGTCCCATTACCCGCTACATTATCTATCATTCTGAACAGATCACCGCAGTTTTAAATGTTTGAAGTTTTTGTTGATGTTTTGTTTGCCTGTTGAAATATCGCGAAGTTGATAAGAAAAATCAGTTTGACTTTATTATTGTATTCCACTCAAATAATGACTGTCAAAATTGTTTTGAAATGAATTAAAACTAAATTACATTGCAAGTCACAATTTTGACATAACTTTGATATCTGAAATATATTGGTTGTTGGTTGGGACCACAGGTATAAACATTAGAAATAATTTTCTTTTAATAATTTTATATGCGGCTTTTATGTAGTTTTGTCATAGTTGGAGGCAAATAAACACGTTTTCATAAGACAGATACATTTATTAAAAAATATAATTTATGAAGAATTTTTTTTAAATGTCAAGTGTTCCAAAATGCCATTAAAAAAATAATCGCTCACAAGAATAACATCAAATATTGAGTTCGAAATTTTAAAACTACACTTCGCTATTGTAAATCTGTAGCTTCGTAACACAGCTCTTTATCAAACCACTTTCCTGCATCCGGAATGGTCTGTCTGTAGGAGTCCAGGTTCCACAGGCGGCGACACATCTCACAGAAAGCTGTGGCCTCGTACTGGTAATGCATGAAGAACACTCGCCCGTCATCTCTACGCAACGGGTAGTCCTCGAACAGAACCTCGTACTCGTCCTTGGCTTTGAGGATCTTGATGTAGTCATTGGGGTGTTTGTCGAGGTACAGAAGGTAGTCGGCGAGGGCTTTGACAGTTGGTAAGTCCGCCGTGTTGATGAAGATGCCAGGCGGAGCGTGAAACTGCGACCAAGTTGACAGCAGGACAGAGTAAGCAGAGACATTTGCTTCCATAAGTATAAATGAACACTTGGTCTACCAGACACGCGACATGTTGATAAACAAATGTTATTTCTTCTTTCACCAGTGTCTGTTGTTTCTATACTTTAACAGGAACAATTTTTAGGGGAAAACAAATCAGAACATAAGGACGCAAGTGTCTGTATGCAACTTCTTGACATCATTATTTTTTATATATCTCTGTTTAAGGCGATTTGCATCTCTAGAAAGAAACTTATTCACCAAGAAGGAGCAAACGAGGAAGAATGATAAATAAAAGCAAAACGATGAATTAGTATCACTTACCTTGTATTCGTTGCTGCCTCGTGCAACCAGCACCGAGTCTAAGTTCAGATAGCGGAAGAATTTCTCCGAAATGTAGTCCTTACACAAGGAGTTTTCAAAAGCCAGGAAGAACTTGTAGTCCCTGCTGAATGTCTGAAAACAGGCGTCGTCTTGGTTTCGAGGACATTTGTGTTCAGAGCTTTCCCCGAAGATGTCGATGGGGATGTACTTCTGCAGCATGGCGGCGAACTGTTTCCGTCTGCTTTGATCTATAACACTGCTGACAGCCCAGGCAGCAAACTTGGTCTTCCTGGCCAGGATGTCCGTGTAGTTCCGCTTGACTGGACGTCTTCGCTTGACCACCAGGCCATGGAGACTGAGAATGTCGGCGTCAAACCTTCAACATCACCGAGGGCAGACGTTTCAACACAAGTAATTATTCTTGTCATGTCCATGTGTCTGTGCGAACGTCTATGCGTTTTTTCTCTTTGGACACCCAGTTATAAATCAACGCATCCGTTTATCAGACTGCTTAGCTTCAATAAACTGTTGACAGGGACAAACAAGCGGATAAGAGTTGTGAAACGGTTGGATCGCCACATTATTGTGTAACCTCTATGCTCAGCGTTGGTTTTTTTTTTTAGTAAGTTCACAATTATGGCTGCTGATATTTTTCATCAAATAAAAGGACACAGGCACAAGCATATTTCAACACCATTGCCTTAGCCCGTATTACCTGTAGTTCATGGTCCAGTTAAAGGCCGACCTCCAGGAGTCCAGGCGATACGTGGAGGAACATACCCAGCTGCCCCTCGGTGGCTCAAGATTGTGAAATACAAACACCTTAAAAATATGGAAATAAGGATCAAGAGTGGTGTTCATGCATCTAACAGGCTCCAGGGCGCTCGCTCTCCTCATTTTTGTTTTTGTTTTTTTATTTTTTGCTTGGATCTGTAGTGTTTTCGTGCCTTTTGTATCGACCTACACTTTTTGATGAAGTCTGAGGCATTGCGCTAGACATTGAAACTGCTTTCGTTCCCAGCAGATGGATTATTCTGAGTAGCTGAATGTTCGTGCTTAGTCATTGTACAGTGAGATATGAAGGAAGCAGAGTTCTTGTATGTCTAGCAGATCGCTTCTTTTAAGATAGTCTTCAGGGGATGAGGACTCCTGTTAGTCTACAAAAAGTTCGAGAGGACGTCTTTACCTGATCGGGATACGATCTCGGTGGTGGCTCTGTTTCCGACATGTGTTCCACAGACCACAAGAGGGCCGAGCTTTGCTCCTGGAATAACGTGTTAGAGGTCACACGACAAGGCATTTCCGGACACACGCGCAGGCGCACAGGTTCCGGAAGGTCTGGAATATGGCGGGGCTTTTTCACCCATGTGATGAGTTTTGGAGGCTGACTCATAACATCAGGTCGTTTGAGTAGCTCACTGGTATCAAACTCCCACCGGATGCTGTGATTGGGATGAAAGGGGCTCTCTGGAATCGGGTTGTTGTAGAAATTCTTGGAGCTGCGTTAAAAGCAAGTTATTTAGGAGACCAACAGGAAAAAAAGTAAAATAAGAAGACAAGAAAAAGATAGAGTGTGAGGTAAGGCGTTGTGAGGTATTTCAAACAGCAAGAAACAACTGAAAAAAATCTTCTATCTGGGAATTTACAAATCCTTAGCTCGCCAATCTCAACATTAATATTTTATAAGCAATAAGAATAATAGCCATCACACCAGCAATAAAATAAGATGGCAAAAAATACAAAAGTGAAGCTAAAGTAAATAAGAAACTACTAGATGACTAGTCTAGGAACACTGCTTGTCTACAAATGAAGTAGGTCTTATCCATTCAAAACAGAATTCAAATTATGTACAGTTCCTTCTATATGAATATGTGGAGACAGACATCGCACATGTACTGTCCGAGTATTATGAAGCCAAATAAGAAAGGGAATAACTCATAAAAGTCTTAAATGTGAACTGACAATAAATATGTTGTTCAACTTCAACACAGTTTCGTGTTTCATTTGTTGTATTAAGATTATATCTTTACTATTACTTGTATATTCAAATTCCCCTTAAATCAAAGATATTTTCTTCGATGCCTTTAGGACTTAGATTGAACTAGACATGCAATGAAAACAAACCCTAAATTTAACATTATCAGTTTAAAACATTGACTTTCCTTTAGCAGAAGGAAAGGTATTTAAGAAACGAGAAACCGCAAAAAGTGGTAGCAATCCATCGAAATTCTATCATACAAAAGAAATTTGAAAAAATGAAAACTTCAAAATCCAACAAAGTTTTAAAAGTTTTGTTATAAATAAAATAACATAAACCTAAGCTACTCTGGGTGAGTTGAGGCCGGGTAGGTACATCTCAATCACGAATCAAATACATATATTTTAATTAAAATCAATTCACACACTTACAACTTTGGCCAGTGGTCGGGTGTTTGCACTTCCTCATATGTCTTGTTATTGTCTCCATGTTGTGATGTATTGAGCGGGACTGGGTACCCCAGGATACCCTGGCTTGTCTGGTGTCTCTGCCAGAGTGGAATATCTGGATTCAAAACAACGGACTGGGGGACAAAATAAATGATGCTGATGTTGTCTTGAGCACTGTGGCTGACACAGGGATACTTTAGAAATTTCCTAAATATTGATATCGGTTCGGGCTGCACGAAGTGTAAAGAGCTCCCATCCCGATTAATATTTCTTGATATCCAGATGAGACTCACACAGGTGACAGCAATGAGGCAAACTGTCAATGCAAGCAGAATTTTTTTCATAATTTTTGAGAGCTTACCAGTCGGTCGATTATTCTGGAAACACAATAAAGAAAGCAAATGTTTACAACATGAAAAGTTAGGAAGACTCTTCATATCAATAATTTCTAATACGATAGGTACCTGACCTGAGGGGTTGTCACAACTTCACTACTCAAGCTTTTGACAGTTATGCCTTCTTTCTTTCAACACAAACAAGCGATCTGACAGAAGGTTTTGAAAACAAGTTATTTTAACAATAAACAAATAGTTGAAATCTTTTACGAACCCACATCAGGAAAAGCCACCAAGGATGGTGATCTCACTCACGAAAATAATTCTCCACAAATCAAACTTGTTTATCCTCTGTCTTGGAATATCACTCCTGATACATAGTAATTATTTCCTTTATTCTCTCGTCGTTTCGTCAGACGATATCAGTACACCGTCCCTCAAGTACACAAAGTGAGGTCCCTGGTCACAACAAAATCCAACAAAATATAACTGTTACACAAACATAAAACTCGGCAATCTCTACTTCCCAGCAGGCCTTCGTCCAATAAACGTTTTCCTTTGATAAGGGCACCTGTCACACAGCAATGAAAATCCGAACTCGCCTCAGGTAGGGGTTTCAATGAATGAATAAAACATTGTCTTCTTCTCAACTTCATTTAAACTCTCTCCGTCTTCGGACAGCAGAGTGTCTGTGGTTTTCTCCGGGTACTCCTGTTTCTGGACCTGTCATGTGCGTGCGTGTTGTAAGTTTTGTTCTGTGTGTTGTGTGCTTTTCTATTAAATGAAATCACAGATAGCATTTTAAGATTGCATCCTTTTCAGTTCCATCCAACTGTATTAGTTATGTATGCAAACTCCAAAATATTTAAAAAAGTAAAGTGAAAGATTTTCAAAGCTATCAGCTCCATCTGGCATATTCCTGCTATTCGTTTGGAATCAAGTTTATTCTTTATTGTTGTTTTGTTGTGGAATAGATATCAATGCAACTACACAGAGACCCCAGATTAAGCCTATATTGACCTTTACTGGACCTTTATTTTGCTATTTGCAATGTCTTATTGATCGCATATTCTTTATTCTTAAGGCTTTTCAGCATTATCATCGAATGTGTCTGGACAAAGTTGAGTTTAGAATCAAAACTGATTTAAAATTAATGACAAGTTCAGAAAAATCATTTTTTCGGTTAACTATTTCTTGAGATCGGGAAATTGGCCAGTGAACAATTCATATAAACCAAGCTGATTTAATATCAGAAGTACGCAGTGTAATTTTTAATAGCAGTTTATAATTACCTTTATATAACTTATAACCCGTGATATTACCTTAGGCTTGCTAATTTTTTTCTGATGGAAACCAGCAATAAAATGTTTGTTTCTGAGACGTTTAATGTGGCTATTTGTGGCGTTCACGAAGTAGTATCCATGATTTACTGTTCTTAACTCCTGGCAATACTGTCTGTCATGTTAACCATCATGTAATGACTCCATCTTATACTGTTTATAGTATCTACATCCCTTCATATCTTCACTGCTGTACGTTCTACTCTGTATCTCATCTTTATGTTGTGCAGTGTGTCTATACCTACCTTACTGTCCACTGGCTGTTATCTTTCATTTATCATTATTGGTCTGCTCATAGAGTGCGATGTGTCTTGGTCGTGATGCTGCGCGTTGTAAGTGCCCATCATTATTATTAGTATTATTATTCCTTATGCAGGTTCACTGAGTGCGTTTGAAAAACATACATTATTTGCCACTTAGAATGATTACAAAACTATAATAATCTAAAAAATAAACAAACATTGAAATTAATCAGCAGAATGGAACATTAATCTTCAGGAAGTTTTAGTAAACATGGGTCAAAGAAAATGTTACATTTACCTTAGATTTTCCAAGAAATGTTAGCGATAGGGAGTATTAAACACTCCTTTAAAACTTAATCTTTATAACAGAGTAAGTTTGTCCTACACTGTTTCCTGGCTAAACACCACCTTCTGCACCGCGAAGAGCAAGAAAAGTCGTTCAGACAGGTGTAAACACGTGGTGTGGAGCTGTGGGAGATGGACCAATCAAATCGTACAACACCTCAAGTAAATAAATCCAGCTTTTTTATGTTACCCGTACGATTTGAACACTTCGTATTTATAATGCGAGCAAATTCGTTTTAATGATTTTCAAAATATTTTTCTAAAAAGAGAAGAAGAATATCAGTCTCTGATTTCGATTATCTAAAAAACCCGCCACTACTTCCTGGTACAAAGCCTAGTTGACAAATGTGGATCGCTATATGCTAAGCAGGAAACAAACAGCATCAGTATCACACTTTCTTTTTGTTTTAAAGTTTATCAGTTGCACAATAACACATGTCAGATCTTGCAAGAGAAAGGTGGAAGGATGCAGTCGCTGGGTAGCTTTGCCCTGGATACTGCGTTCACGCAACCTCGAGTGTGAGAAAGGTCAGGCATTCAGATAAACCAATCCGGTCACTCCTATCAGAAGAAGCAAGATATGGGACAGAAGAGTGTTTTATTTCGATAAGCCTAAATGAAGATCACAGACACTCTCTTTGGTGCCCCCTGAAAAATCCCGTGTAAGTCGCTCACAATTAATTATCTGTCTACTGGTGCCCCCTCCAAGGCCCCGCGAAAGGATATTCTTTAGTAAGGCCCCGCATCTGACATTCGCTCAGGGCCCCGCGGGGGTATCTGGACCCCGCTCTGCCCCCTCCTTCCGGAGAACTGCACAAAGAAACCATCAGGCGAGAGAAAAGAAGCAGGTCGTTGATGGCAGGAAGTCGCTGTGAGGTGGTGTGTAGATGAAAATAGTTCGGTGCATGCACAGAATAATTCAGATAAGGGGTAAATGCACACGAAAAATCGCATCAGTGGAAGACTTCTCTCCACGAACAAGATGAAAGTGGGAGAGGGCAATCCCCTCAAGCCATGTAGGTGAAGGGGCATCACTCTCCTTTTGATACATATTTATAGTGTTATTTTTTTCACAAGCTATGCGATAAAATATTTAAAAAAAACCAGGCCAGGTGACTTCACAACAAACCTAGTGATGATGAAATGGACAACAAATGGATACATAACGGTCTTCATTTACATAATTTACTGTGTATAATGAAGCTGTTTGAATTTCCTCACATTAAAACTTTAAAACCAGCCTTTCCTTTAAAGGCAGCCGCCCCCGATGCTCTCTAACGACTCCATTAGACATGTCAGCCGTGTTATTTGTTATCTTTGTACCTTGTCTGTGTTAGAATGTTACGGACTGCCCGTGTCTAATGCTGTTGTACTTGATAAATTAAATTTCAATTAAATTAACTTATACATACTAAAATTAAAAAAAGGAAAAGAAGTGCACTTTACATTTTGACTCACGCCGGTTCAAAGACGTCTGGGGGTCGTATTTTCCACACCCCTGCGCTATAGTGACTGTGGTTTAACACCCAGAACAATTCATCACCGAGCAAAGGTTACTTCCCCATTATGCTGTGTTACATCCGAAGGAGTATTCTTCCACCCTTACTCTTACTCGCCGAAGGAAGTCCGTTTGAGGAACATCTTTGCGCCCATTACTTGAGGAATCTTCGAGGATGCTCCGGTGAGTTGCTCCTGTAGTCGCCGCTGACGGTAAGTGGAGTCGGTGGATGGGTTTGACGGGAAGGAACATCTTGATGTACCCTTAGTCTGATCAGACGGTTGAAGCATCTCTCACCGACCTCCTGCACATCTGGACCGCGGTAGTTCGTTGTTCTCCCTCTAAGTAATTCCTAACAAACTCTTCTATATTAATTCTCCATGCATAATATTTCCTTCTCTTTCATTCTACACTCGACTAGCTATCATGCATCAGTTATCTTGCCTAGCTACGTCTTATCAATTCATTGATTTCGCCACTAACTAAATTGTTGACAAACCAAAAATAAAGCGTACGAATAGAATAAAATAAGTAGTGAATATGTTTTACGAACGTTTCCTTGGCTAAGCAAAGGAATTACTACTTGGCTGACTTCGAAGCTTCCTTCGACTATCATGTCAGCCGATGTCGTCTGCTTCTATTTTCGCTAGAGTGAGCTCCCCTCGACCAACGCTCGTCTCGACTTCCACGCTTTTGAACTAGTCGTATGCTCTCACACACGCACCAAAACTGCATTCCTGACATAGAACGCCAAAAAGATTATAATAATTACAACTTCTATATTTACAACAACACTGAAAACGTGACTAACAATAAATGTACCTTCTGCAGAAAGCTAAACAAAAATTTCAGTTAGTCAAGCAATCTTATGCCCTTTCTACCAGTCGTTTATTGAGTCTTTTATCTTTTTTCATTTGTATGCAGGTTTCGCAATCTCTCTATCCATGATAGGAAGAGTCTGAACAATATTCCCTACATCTTTTCTAAGATAATTAGTATCAAACAGAGGGACTTAGCTTCTTTACTTTGTTACCTCTCCAAATATTATTATTAGCTTGGAGTGCGGGCTGTGCGCCTGTGTGAGGTAAAGGGAGACAAACACAACCAAGACAGTAACGTGCGAGCCTTACTCATGGTTGAGGGTTGAAACCAACGTATTTAAGACATAGCACAATTTTTAAATTACCCACAAAAGCATAAGATGAATGTGTTTTAATAAAGTTTTAAAAGTAGACGATTTTAACAGCTGATCATGGAGCTTGCTTCTGTCAAGGAAAACACACGAGGAATTAATGAAATTATTTTTCTAATGTTTAATGGAATATAACAAAAAATTCAGCAGTCTCATTTAATAAAACTAATCAAACTTTAATGTCTAATTATTAAGACTAACCGTTGACCTCGAGAACATAAAGGACAACAGTAATAACAGCGATATTTTTATTACTGCTTAAACTGAAAGCAGCATTTAGAAACTGGGGCCCAAGTGATAAGTTTCTTAATAATATTCAGTTTTGTGAATTATTAGCAGCTATATGTTATAAAGAGTATGTACCTTCATGGTAAGTGAGTATTTACTAATGACAGACTGTGGTATCACAAAAAATATATGAAAATAAACTTTTTGTGCAAGTGAAACTTGAGTTTAAAGCAACTGTTTCTAGTCTTCATCAGGTCATCACCACGCCTGGTGATGTCTGAAGGCAGGAGGGCAAAGGGAAAAAAACCCAGAGTGGATAAGCTTGTCTCTGCTATTGTGTGGAAGGAAAGAATGTTACACAGAAGTAGACAGATCGGCACGAGTGGAAGAGATGCTTTGGATAGTGGGTTGTTTTGACACAGGGCCGGCCTGGGTGTGGTGTTTGTTAGCACTTGCAGCAAGGTGTTGAGAGACAGGCATCGGGGATCGAGGTGTCGATTGAGCCACAGTTACTCGTCATCAGGTTTTGAGAGACAGTTATGTCTGGGATGGAAGTATCAGTTGAGCCACAGTTACTCGTCATCAGGTTTTGAGAGACAGTTATGTCTGGGATCGAGGTATCAGTTGAGCCACAGTTACTCGTCGTCTGGTCAGTTGTATGAGAAGCATGGATTATCTCGCCGTTAAGAGGTCCAAGATTTAGTTCGACATCTCCTTTTTGGTCCAGATGATGTACATAAACTAAAATAAATAGGTTTTCTCAAGCTTTCATCGACAGCACTCAAAAACTCGTGTAGCCTGGAGTCGAGCTTTGTGTATAGTAGGGTGGTGTCCATCGACGCTGGCTGAGGCGCGGTGCTCATCCGTTGTTGGATTAGCCACGAGGTATGACATCTTTTTCTGTTATTACTTATGGAATTGTATTAACGATATCTTTTTCTTTTATTTCTTGTGAAATGGTAATAGTAATTACGTAGGTTTCGAAGTTGGAAACATGTGAGAGAAAGATGTGTGAATTGGAGAACATTGTTTAGAATGGTAGTATAGTGTAACCTTGAGTTAAATGTTTTAGTTGTATGGGCTGAAGATTTGGAGCCATTCTGGATAAGGAAGAATCGCCTCCCAGGACCATTCCATGATCCACGTGATTTTGGTTCAGCACCCAGCGGCACGTGCTAGGAGCCAATCAGTGAATTGTAATCAGATTTTTAAATACAAGCGGGACATTGATGGACAGTGAAAGGTAATCAGATTTTTACATACATTGATGGACTTACCAGAAAGCGGGACATTGAGCGTCCTTCCCGGACATTTTATGAGCAGGCGGGACACGAGGTCAAAAGCGGGTCTGGTCACCTTAGTTGCGAAAATACAGATAATAGTTTCGGAAATATAGATCACTTAAACTATGACAGGAAAATACTTTAATTTGTTACCTCTCCAACTCTTAACATTGTTGTCAGGAACTACGGATGAAAGGTTTTACAAAACAGTCCACTGGGCGAGAGGGTCGGTTACAGTTGTGTTTCTAATCTTGATCAGGTCATAACCTAGCCTGATGAGGTCTGTAGGAGGGCAAAGGGGAACAAAGATGCACAAAATGAGTGGATAAGCTTGTCTCTGCTATTGTGTGGAAGGAAAGAATGTTACACGTGATGCACATTCGGCTGCGTTATAACACATGTCACCAAAAATCGTTCTTTAAGGGTCGATTGGCAATGTCTGTGGACTTGTCAGTGACTAAAAAATGTTTTGATAGCACGTGTGCTCACGACAACCATACACAGGATTACACCGGGCCTGCATGCAGTGCTATGCTTCCTTGTGTTTAACACTCGCACACTCCCTCAATCCTCTTACTTTCGTCACCGCCAGTGTCCAGGTAGGTCACACTTGAGAACTCAAAATCAGTAATTTATAAACTTTGATGAAAAAAAAATTTTCTATGACTAATCAACACCAACTCGCAACTATCGCAACTGTAAGAATTTTGAGGGAGACATGAAGACGACCTTATAGCGAAATTGGGAAGAAGAATTCTTGTGAAGTGCTACCCATTAAAGGCTATAATATTGGTCATTATTATACATGTTTAATATCTCCGTTGTCCTGTGACTTGATTGATAACTCCTTTGATGATGTTATATTCTTCCATATTGATTGAAAATATCAAAGAAGTTGTGTGGTTTATTGCTGTGTCGGAATGCATTCTGTGTACATCTAATATTTTTTTTTTTATTCGCGAATCATTTTTGTTTCAGACAACAATGATGACCAGAAAAGTTCAGCTGTTCCTTTTACTCATTCTTCTAGAGATTATACTTGTTGTTCTTGTGACTTACACTGACATCACAGGTATTCACGTGACTTGGTTGTCTTTTCTAACACCAGAAAATAAAGGTAAGTATTTCAACATCAGGATCTTCATGAAGTGATTTTGCCTTTGATGAATTTATTTATTTCATGACACATTGCAAATGTTAATGCACTGCACGGAAATTATGTTTCATTGATCGAGTGGTCCAAAGATCTTCATGAAAATAATATTTACAATATGCATTTTGTGTATCTTTTATAATGTTTTAGGTCATACCGTGAGTGCGAAATACGACAATGAAACAATGAGCCTGTATCTTCAAAGATATGAAGGTGAGTTTGTGAAGATAAATAACGTCTTTATCTTGACATATACATACTCGGTGAATGCACACACCTGGACACAGATATACAGGTATACAAATACAACAACGCAAACGTACAAACAGTCACAAGTATTTAGAAAAGTACAATTCATGAATTCTTAATCTTGCCTGGTAATGTCTATCTTTTCAGTTTTGAATGCAGCCAAGGGGCACTTTGCCAGCAGGATTTGTGACAATAAAGGTACAACATGCAAACATAAGTTAGCTCTTAATTTATTTTAAAGGTAATCAAAAATGAAAAAAATATTGTAAGTAAAATTACGTAATTGTAAGCTTGGTATATTTGTACCAACTTGACATCATTTTCGGTAATTTTCTGTTATTCTGACAGGGCCAAAATTTAATAATGAATAAAGTCTCCCCGTTTACAAAGACGATTATCATTCTCAATTGAGTTGTTAACGGTATTGTTAATCGTTCTGTTTTAATACTGACTGCTAAGTTTAGGTGACATTATTATAGATAATTGAACAATTTTGTTGCTTAAATGATACTTTAATAACAGTTATCTGTTCTTGCTAACTTATGTTGAAGTGCTAAAGATGTAATAATTAAATGGTTTTTTTATGTCCAGTTAATGTTATGTAATTAAACAACGTAGGAAGCTCGTCACCTGTCTGAAGCAAGTAAACCCAACTTTTCTCTTATTGACAGGACTTTCGTCTACAGGGAGATAATCTATTAATACCTATGTGACTGTTATCATGTGATGTGTTAGTTCTGGTGTTTGTCTCTCAGATGGCGGACCCTGTGTGGATCCTGCTTGTAACACGACCTTCCTGCCGCCCAGGGTGAGACTACAGCGTCTTGTGAGCACCCAGTACAACGTCAGCTCCCGCCATCTTGAGGTGCTGCGCTCCTTGGGGGCCCGGGTGCCGCCCGCCGACCTCGTCTTCCTCACGGCGGCCTCAGAGGACCATTTTGAAGAGAGTCAGGGTGTCATCAGGGACCTGCATTTAAAGGTCTTTCCCTGGCTCAGCAGCAACACCAACTATTCTTATAACTTTATCTACTATGACCTGGGACTCGCCAACAAAAGCCTGGAGCTGGTAAGATCAGTGTGTTAAACTGTCTGTCTGCTTGTCTTTCTGTCTGTCTGTCTGTCCGTCCGTCCGTCCGTCTAAAAATGCATTCTCTTCTTTTTTCAGCTCACTAAGTACTGCAGATGTCAAGTGCTGAGTTTCCCATTCCAGTCGCTACCTGAAGTCTTCAAGAATCTCAGAACGTACCAGTGGAAGCCAGTGATTGTGAAGGTCAGCATCTGTCTCTCCCAATATTAAATATATATTTCAAGTTGTCATTAATCACCGTTCTAAATTATCAGTGTGTTTGAAATAAGCCTCGTACTGCTGCCTGTATCGTTAATTGACTATTGCATCCAGCCACCACATCTGTCGATAAAAATATAACTGTTGTTACTGCTGTGTCTTATGTTTTCTAGACGAATGGTTAGCAGCAACTAGATTCCGCTCAGTTTTTCTTTTAACTTAGAAGTTATTACAGTGCAAAATATTCCATTCTTTTCGTGATTTACAGAAGCAGGACCGATGATCAACTGTTAAAATCGTCTCTTTATGAAACTTTTCAGAACACAGATATTGTATGCTTCTTAAAGCAATTAAAAGTGAGCGATCTCTTAAATACTGTGGTTTCCACCCTTAACCATGAGTAAAGCTCGCATGTTATTGTCTTGGTTGTGTTTGTCTCACTTACACTACCTCACACAGGCGCACAGCCCACACTCCAAGCTACTGATGTGGATGGATGCTTCGGTCCGCTTCAAGTCCGGTGATGTCAGCCTCATCATCCAGCGTGTCATGGCCGACGGATTTTTCATGAAACACAACAACTACATGATGCCGAGACACGTGATGCCAGTGATGCTGCAGTATTTTCACACTGAAGCCTGTCTCCTCGCCCCCTTCTATGAGACGGAATCAGGCTTGGTTGTGGTCAAGAACGAGCCGCTGATGAGCAAAGTTGTACTGGATCCTTGGGTCGCCTGTGCTTTTGCCCCGAGATGTGTTTATCCAGGTGATGACTGGAGAAAACTCTTACCGTGTCCTATTAACAAACGAGGCTATAGTGTGTGTCACAGATTCGACCAGGCGGCTCTAGGTGTGATTCTTGTCACACTGTTTGACTTTAAATCGTCACACCTTGTAGTTCCTGACAACAATGTTTATATTTGGAGAGACCACAAAGTAAAGTATTTTCCTAACACAGTTTAAATAATCTTGATTACGAAATTTGTTTATAAAACCTATTAACTATATCCTCGGGGGACACCATGAGAGTCAAGGAAGAGCTGTAAAAGACTGGTAAAAACACCACTTAGTTGACTAGCACACTCTTTGAGTACCTTGCCTCTCACGTGGTCAGGTCCAGGGGCTTTACGTGGGTTCACATGAGAGAGAATTC
>SRHC01000715.1:0-12056 GCA_004794325.1 Pomacea maculata
TTCGTTAACCGAAATATTCGCTATCCGAGGCGTTCGTTAACCGAGGTTCCACTGTACAGTGGTTTTGTAAACGTGTATCTCAAAAACTGAAAGGGGTGGGGTGTTTGCGGAAGATAAATGGTGTCTTCCACTAAGCCATATCTATCCAATCATCCAAAAGTTGCGTACCACTAGTTCTTTAAACTTGCACATCGACAGCGTTTATGTTCGCACAAAGCTACACGCCGCAAGGTAAACATCACAAAGTGGGATTTTCATGAAAAGTTTTTCATTTTAGACTGATTTTTTCATGAAGAGTGGAGGCAGGCAGTGAGACAATTTATTAACAAATGTCCCGGCTTCACAAGCAGGGCTGGCCATCAACTTGGGAGGTGAGGGAGATAATTGAGATGAAAAAAACATAACTATGTTGTTTTCCGTGAAAGGGGCTGGAGCAGTTTGTCAATGTGTTGATGTGACACGACAGAGATTCTGGGCCAACAGTTGGAAAACTAGATGTGCATGAGAGGAAATACGCCAACGGATAAAATAATTTGTAACATGACATCCCATCGTGCACATGTGGAAGTGGCTTTCAGTCTTTCTCAGCCCTCTCTCCGGTTTAAATGTTCGGTCTTGAGTTCTTTTTCAACCCCCATTCTTCTCCAATTGTCACACTGTGTGTGCGCGCGCGCGAATTCGCTCATTCTTTTCGCGTCAGCATTTCATGTCTACTCTTGCATAATCATAAAGCAAACTTTGTAAAGGCAAACTTTGAGTATCCATTTAGTTTAATTTAGTTTTCGCTAACAGTTCTGTCTAAATTATTGTAACTTTTCTTTAAATTTGAAGCATCTTAGACTTACCATTATCAATATCTAGTATAGATGTGTGACCAGTGAACAGTGCCGTCATGTCAGTTCTTGTAACAGTGTGCCTCGCTGTATGTTTGATGGTAGCAACAAATTCTTGTACAATGAGCACAAACCGCTCAGAATCGCAATGATTTACAGGCATTCAAATATCTGCATGTTTCCTTACATTGTTGTAAAGCAACGCTGTGTCAAACGACTGGCAACACAGTACATGTCGGTCTCATCTCATCTCCACGCAGATCTGCAGCATCTGACATTGTGATTTCCTTCTCATCCTTACCTTGTCTTTTTTCATAACTTGTCAATCGACTCTTTGTTTTCTGCCAGAAATGTATCATCATCTCAGCCTTGTTTCCATGTTGTTGCCTGCCTGCTGTGTAAGTAGCACAAAGCGCGAGTGATGGAGGTGAAGCTCAGCCGCCATGTCTGCAACAGTCTTGTGGCGAGTGCTCTCCCCTGCTGGCTCGCCTCCAGTTGTCGGTCTTGACCGCGTCCACGCTCCCAACGGTCAAGTAAGATAAGATAAGATAAGATAATACTTTATTAATCCCTAGAGGGCAATTCAGTTCAACAAGTCTAAAGCTAACGGCTTGAACTGAACTGAACAACATGGCAGCAATATCTTTCTGTAGCATTTAATAGCAAAAATGTAGTGAATAACAGAATATGGGAGCGAAAGTATCCTTATAGCATCCCACGCGAACAACAGACTGCGAGAAGAGAAGAATGCTCGTCCTTGTTCACACCCTTCCTTTATCATGTTATATCAGGGTAGGATCATGTTATATCACGTTAATCTGAGCTCTTGTTCTTGTTATTTAGTTCATCTTTGACTTTTCTGTATTTTATTTTATTCTTCGTTCGTACTGTTATCTCTCTTGTATCCATTTATCTACATCTCTCTCCTGAGTAGACAAAGCACTAAATGAACCTGACTCCTGCCCGATGTCACATAACATAGGTACACAGCTCGACCTTCCCACCCATCTTATCCCATTAAAACACACACAGCATAACCAGAATATATATAATATTCCTGTTTATCAAATTTAAAACCCATGAACTCACAGTCTTCTATTCAGAACTGTAGCGACAAAAGTAATTGGTTGGTCATTAGAAATCATTTTTTTAGTTCGTTGTGTGAGAACAACTTAGTGACCAAGCATTCTCTGTTTGATGGACTGATGGAGGAATGAACAGATGCCGTTTCATTGCGTCGACGGTGCTCGCATCATTTGTTTTTTGTGTGAACGACAGATAATGTTCAGTTTACATTAAAACATCGTTTCCACAGCAATGCATCAAATAAATGTCATAGAGTTCATGTAACCTTTCCGTTGCCCCTCTCTAAAAGCTTTTAGTTTTTGGTTTCCAGAAACAGTTAAATTCGAACTGTCCTTAATATGCCAAGATTGATGTTTGGAAATCTTTCAAGAAGATGAACTAATAAGAGAATCTCATTATATGTATTGGCGCGTGTGCTTATTGTATAATTATACTTTTATAATTACTTAGACTCTCCCTCAAACAAACACTTAGTTATGAATAATTCAAGCATTCCCTTCTTATCCTGATATCTTTTGGCAACAGGTGACATTATTGCTAATCAGCGTTATTGGAAATTTTATTGCAAAATAGAGCGTTCCTGCAAAATGGGGATGTTTGCAATGGTGGCCACAGTATTGCTCGGAACACTTGCAATATTAGTGCACGTTACTTATGGGATGAAGGAAGGAGCACTGGCTGTCTCCACACAATGAGAAGCTGTCTGGGGGATAGAGAAGGAAGGAAGGAGAGAGTTAAATATCCACAAAGATAACCTTGGTGCGTGTCGTGTGTGGGTGAGTCTGTAAGCACATGTACACGTAAACTCATTTTATAACGCTTTTAACGTGCTTTTGTGGCCTCTCGTGCTTCCATCAAACTGGCGATACCACAGACATTAAGGGCGATCATCAGCAACAAATTAGTTTAATGCTGGTGTGCTCATGTTTTTTATATCTGCACTAACCCACCTCTCTGTGTGTGTGCACGCGCGAGCGAGTGAGAGACTGAAAGAAAACTCGGTTTGTGTGTGTGTGTGCGCGCGTACCTGAATATATATGTGTGTGTGTGTGAGAGAGAGATACAAATGACAAATCTTTAGGGTAACAGAATAAGGGATTTTTTTTAAACATCGAAAGAAAATAAAAGGAAAATAAAACACAACTTGCAAGAGAGAGAGATGCGGGGAGGATGACTATCAGAGAATATGTCGAATAACTGAGGACACAAACAACATGTAAACACCTGGACAAGAAGATACCCCTCCCAACCCCCGTACCACTCTAGATCTCTTACCATCTTGTGTTGAAGCTTTTTGAACATTTCCGAGAAACACCAGATGGCTCCAAACAAAAAGTCAACACTTGATGGAACTGTGACTAACATGGAACCTCCAGAAGAAAATATAAGGAGGTTGCGTCACCGTTCTTACTTCAACACCGGCTAATGGGGACAGAGCAAAACTTGCCCGAGGCTTTTGTGGACAGAGTGACATTTAATGCCGGGCTAGGACAGGTGAGTGTCAGGATAAAACAATCATTGTACTCCAACCCCACCCCACCTGTAACTGCTGTCCTGAATGCCAGTTCTTGAGGCGACGAAGGTTTCTGATCCATCTCAACTACGTCCTTACCTGTCTGACCCTGCGAGGGAAGGGAGCTGCCCTCTGCCAGGACAGCTGATCCTCCCTCTCTTGTGTCCCACTTCTTTCCAGAAACGTTCACGCGCGCACACACACACAACTAAAGAGATATTTTACAGATGCACTTTAATTGTAGGAAGTGCATCGAGTAACTTATCTCTTTCGTGGTTGCAGTGGAATGCATGCAGCCTTCTATTAGTGTTCCTCAACTGTTGCTCTTGCTCGATATAACAGTAATAAGCAAAAGAACAACAAAAAAAGGTTCTAATTAAGCCTGTGGATCTTACGTAAAGAACAATCAATGAAAGGAGACATGAAATGTCCAGATAGACCGAATTAAAATTTAAAAGAAAAGAGAAAGAATGCTGTCTTGAATGATGATCTGAAAGCGGAGACAGACAAAGAATACCTCATTCTGGAAAGGAATAGGTTTTTCAATGAGGTTCGCGAGGAAACAATGAGCGACAATCCTGGGAGCGATGTTTGAATGGCTGATGTTGAAATCTGGTGCTAGGAAAGGAGAGAATAAGGGGGAATGTTGAGGGTGAGGAGGTCAGAAAGGTCAACAGATGCAGAACCTGTAACCGTCATGCAGCAAAGACATTCCGTTTTACCGTTTATCAACAAAGGTACTCGGCATGGCATCAGTGATGTCCCTTCTCCTGACAGGCTGTCAGCGCACAGCTTGCACGCTGACCACATCAAAGGACAGCTCATCTACAATAAATGTCTTCTTAAAATAAGTTGTCTGGGTTATTTTTAAAGCTGTTGATTGATGACGAATTCATAGCCAGTTGGCTAAAAGAGTTTCATTCTGATTACCTTATTACAGAATAAACTCTTGCTGAGTGTGTGATCACATCGTTGTTATTAACGTTTAAACACGTCCTCTTCTCGACAAGTGATTTCAAAGAAAACTGGAAACTTTTGCACTTTTCAGATTACAGCATACATTTATATTGTTCAGTTATATCTTCCCTCAATCTTCTTATCTCCTGCTGTGAATGTTTACAGTCGTTCTTCCGAGACCAAGCTGCTGAGTGCGTTTGATGCTCTTAATCTCGTCGAAGCGAGACTCCAAATAAAATTTGCGTACTTCAGGCCGTGTGTCATGAGTGCAACATATAATCAGCAGATTAAGTTTAGGCCTATTCTTTGCTTGAATTTTTTTCTTGAATAGCTGTTTGAGATTGAAAGGAGACAACAGCTTGAAACTTCAAATATCGACGGAGATATTGATGCTTTCTGTACCGAGGACATTTTATAACAGCTTTATCAGCCAGCTGTTTCTCTAGGATATCCATAGAATTATGAAGAGAAAACACTCGTTACACAAAACACATTCACACACACGCACGCAGCCACACACACACACGAGTAAAAAAGAACATGACATACACCACAACGTTTGTCTTGTAAATGATAATAACGGATTTAGTCTCGAATCGTAAACCACTGATGGCTTCATACACTGGACGACATCAAATGCAGACCTTTGAGTACAGTGACAGCGTACATCACGACATGTAGATCGTTACATCCTTTACACCTGCCAACTGTCAAAGGCGAGGCCCCTTGACCACAGATCTGACGGAGTGGCTAACGCTAACCAGTACAAGTCACGTGAATGGCCGTAAACGATGACGTCACCAGCACTTTGAGGGATGGGTAGCCTTCGCGCACGTCTTCTGGCACCAATACGGGTACGTGCCCGATACAAGAGAAGCATTTGACACCCCAGGACAACTAGCGACTACGTAACTTCCTACCTTTAACGCTGCGCTGTGTGTCACTTACCTGACGGCCTCTGTGTCGCCAGCCCGCTGTAACGTCACGCTGCAGCAACGTCCCCAAGTGAACAGACGATGACAAGCTGACGAAAGCGTGTGGTCCTATTGGCTTATTGATGACAATGACGTTGGTGATAACATCTGTAGTCCCCTCCGCTGTCACCCCTCACACGCACCCTGCTTCTCGCGACTCGCTTCAAGCGGCGAGCGTCCACAGAGACTGCGTCAGGGACGGCACGTGCGAGCGCGTGTGTCTTGCAGACAAGGAAAGCATGCGTGCGTGTGCGTGTGCGTGTGCGTGTGCGTGAGCGCAGGTTGTAGAAAGGTGAGAAAGAGCGATGGGTGTGTCGCGAGCCCTCCGCTAGCAGCTGAGATGACCAGACTTGCCAGGTCCTCCCCTCCCCCAGCAGCTGTGACGGCGACGCGGCGGGACCAGTTAGGCACGTGATGAGTTCAGCAGTCAGCATCGACGCCAACACGTGGCAAGATCGTTGATGGGTTGGGGCTAGGGTATTGTCGGGGTGGGTGGGCGTTTGGAACAGCAACGACTTTTTCTTTTCTTGCCATGAGCAGTCATACATATTGCAGTCATACCGTTCAAATACACGTCCTTTTTATTTTGTTGTTTATTCGTTTTGGACATTTTTGTTGTTTGTGTAGTTTGAGTTTGTTGGATATTGAAACGTAAAATGTTTGCTGCATAAATTAGCGTTGAGATTTAGAGGTTACAGGCTACGGATACGATCACACGTTAATAGAAAAGAAGCGACGGGGTGCACATAGGTCACCCAAGTCAGCGAGAAAAGTGGCCGCCCAGACAAACACTGTAAAACCAATCGTCCAAAAGCCTCGGATGAGAGCGAGACTTCCTAGCACCACGAACCTGTATTAATGGACTGCCAGCAGAAGATTTTTTTTTCCAGTAAACAGCCAAAACGAGGCAGGTGTATACAAAGCTTCCGGTTTATTCACAATCATTGTTTAGGATCGCCGAGACTAACAGCGGAGAACTTTCCAAGAGGCCAAGCGTTGGTCTCGGCAGACCGACAGCAGTCCACCTATACACATCCCTGGTAGCACCCTCCCAACTCTGACCGATCTCGGCATCATGTCTGCTATGTCGACCTCCTCCCTTCCCTGGGCCTCCCTACCTTCTAGGCTTCTTGCAAATTGTTCACGAGCGGGGTGATGCGATGGAGGGTTTAATTGAGTTAAAAGACATTTATTACCAGTGTTGCCATGGAAACGACATGTTAGTGTGTAATGTTTATGTCGCCTGGACATTATCCTTCTCCACGTTAACGAGCAAAATGATGTGAGGCTGGAGTCTAGGCTTTTATTTTAAATGTCGGATAGAGGAGGAGGTGGGGAGATGACCGATCTCTAAGTGGCATGAAAGATCGCCGGTGTCCAAGTGCCATGCGCCAAATGATTACAGTTAATAAGTACGGTGGTAACCACTACAAACGAAAGGAAACAGGGGAGAAAAAAGCTGCTAAAATGGACTGTAGGGAAAAAAAATAGTTAACTGTAAAAGGAGGGTGAAACTTGCTGGACGAAACTGCCGATGAACTGGGACCTGGAGGAATTGCCTGTGGCGACTGATGTGCAGGCAAGGGAAAAAAGTGGCCTTCCTGTGACAGGTGCGAAGGTGACACTCGCCGGGCACTTTTATTGGTTTTAAACTTGTCAAAAGACTTGAATAAGTTCACTCAGATAAAAACGCCGCACCTCGATTGCGAACCGGGGGTGAGGTTACCTCAGAAGCGGGGTCGGACGGGTGGAGGCCTTGAGTATTAATAGATCCCCGGGTCCCTGTGCTTCGGGGTGAGGTGGGGTGAGTGGATGAGGTCACCAATGTCTCCGGTTCATGCGCATCCGCAGGTGTCTTACGCGACTCTTCTCTTTTTGGCTCACACGTGAAAGTGATCGTAAGGTTAATTTATGCTCTGAAATTTAAGTTTATGGGATCGTGTTGTGCATGGAAAAGCAGTATGGATATTCATGCCACCCAGCAAGCAGCAGATACGAAGGTAAGGGGTCTGTCACACGATCAGCAAACATCAAGATAGAGGCGCTTTCACACTGCGAGTTAACACGTGTTTGCAAAGACTGTTTTCAAATATATGTATATACAGTGAAACGTGTTGATAATGTCCCTCTTACATCAATATATGTGAATGTACGGTGGGGGGAATTGGTGTTTTACGCCGAGCCAGCAACATAACACGGTGTCACGAACCACAGGACGGAGGTCAGGTAAGATAATTATAGGAGGTCAGTAGAAGCGGACGGTAAAGGGAAGCTTTTCTGTCCGCTTTTACGACTTGACAGGTCGCTTTGACTGATGAAGGCCCTGGGGTTGGGGATAGGACATAGTAGTTTAGGGGCATAGCGCGTATATTTTGAGGGTCACGTGATTCGGTGGCTATATAGTTTAGGTTAGATGTGTAGTCGGGGCTTTTCCCCATTACTCCAGCAGTGACTGTCATCCCTGAGCACTGTAGCAGTTGCAAGCAAGTCTGAGAAGGGGCGGGTGGAGGGGGGGAGCTGTTCCACGCGCTACTATGCGAAAACTTTGTGACCTTTAAAGTGTGAGGGTCGCCGTCATCGTAGACGAGAAGCGTACGCAGCGTTGGAATACGGTAACTGCAACACTGCCATCCGTTACCTGGGGCACCCACTGAAGGTAGTGGCCGACGGAATACAGCGCCTGTGCTCCCTTGCACTTCTTGGTCGTCTAGAGTCGGTGTTGGACATCCGTCGCATAAGCGTAAATACACACAAGAATGTAAGGCCATGTTTCACTGGTTGATCTTTGACCTTCTTGCCCCATTTGCAAATGAGCCAGCCTCGTTCCGTGTACATTTTAACTCTGTAGTTAAAGAATTCATTCTGTAAGTATACAATTGAATTGTATGGCTAGAATGCATTCTGCTGTTACACAATGGAATTGTATACTTAAAATGAATTGGATAGCAACTACTGAGTATAATATAAATGATATAATATAATACTAAAAGGGGAAGACAATGGCTTTCTCACTCAAGCCACCGAACATGGAACAAAGTTCTCTCATAGAAATACATGACAATAGAGTTTCCCTCTCGCACAGCAAGACCCACTCACTATCCCACGGTTAGCAATCACATTTTTTTTACCTGATGGTTTCTAATAGTTTTTCAGTTTGATAACCGCATTTGCTTAGTGTACAACTCTTGGTGGTCGATAAATCAATGCTTCTGCATATTTTGCACGACAATCAAATTATAAAAAAAAGGCTTTAAAAATGATGGTGCTGGGATATGGGAAGATCACCAGACACCGTTTCAGTACTGGGGCTAGTTGGTGTAAGATCATCAGTCCCGGTTACAGGCTTCATACCACCGCAGCTGAAACTAACTGTTAAGCTATATCAGAACTGAAACAACCCTATCCTGTTACACCCGATGGTCACACTAGCTGGTGTGACGTACAGCAACAAATGTGATGTCGTCCCTGGAGAATTCGGATTAAGTCGAGGAGAGATGGTGTAAGAAACATAGTGGCAAGAAGATACGTGAGTAACCGTCTATCAAATTCGCCAAACCAGCAACTTTCGCATGAGAGAAAGGCTGCTTAGCCACCATTTATGACACGTTCTGCTGAACACACATAACACAAAGAACTTGTTCACAGGTGAAGCTCTTTACTGGACATGTGAAACGGAAACATTCGCATTCTTAAACAGAGCTAAACCTCACACACACATGCGCACGCACTTGCATAATGGGTCAAGCATTTGGACACGCACCTTCCACCACCACCGCTATCACAGCAAGGTATAAACACACTGACCGTGGACAGACACGAGCGGCTATGTTCAAATAAACGTCTATACATTCCCATATCTCACACCTGAAACACCTGGACGAACCGAGCCCATGACGTCCACAGCTGCTTACACACGCACACAGTCTCTCTCCCTCACACACACACACAAATTTGCGCCAATCACTCACGTCCCACTCGCCGCCTTTCCCTCACAAGACAGTGTGCGAGCTCGTAGTTAGCGCGGCAGAAGCCACCGCTATGTTCTTCTTCTGCAGTTTCGGGTCCACCTCGGCAGTCTTGGTCCGCATGTAATGATTCAAGAACAAGCTGATACCGTCCGACAGGTGGCGCAGTTTAGGCTGCCCACCCACGCGCACGAAGATGGTCTCCAGGTCAGAGGTCGGGGCGGAGGTCAGAAGGTGCGCGAACATGGTGCGCAAGAAGGCCACGGTGGGGCGCTCCAGGGCCCCGAACTCCAGCACCTTGAGAGCCGACAGGGGCAGCGCCTGGCATGCTATCTGGTGGGCCAGCATGCGAGCCAGGTTGTAGCGCGCCGTGCGCGGGAGGGTCTCCATCACCTTGAACACGTCCCACAGGTAGAACTGCAGAGCCATCTGCAGCACACAAAACAAATCCGTCTCTCACAATAAAAGATCAAAGGCAACATGACTCCAGAAACGGAAACACCAACAATAATAAATAGATGTAAAACTCGTTTGTTCCTTACAATGGAAGTTCCAAGCCCAGTGCAATGTTAAAGTGCAAGACAGGCAAAAGCTGAACAAGAAGGTGAAAAATGAGGAACGTCAGAAAAGACGGACACACACATACAAAGGGGGAAAAAGAACACGTGGGGAACAAGTAGTCATTGGTCATCAAAAACTATCATTTTATTTAAGAAAACTCAAACTGGATAATTTACACGAAAACATCCAGCGAATGGACAAGGATAGTAACTCCTAAAATACTGGATCCTTTCCCCAACCCTACAAAATATATTTCTGTAATTCGACGCTCTTCTTAGCAAGACAAATATGGATGAAAGTGTGGTCATATCTGTATAATCATCATATGGATGCTAAACTTGGTCGCATGTTCACTCACATACGTCCAAAAATAACAGAAATACCATTAAACGCGGAATACAAATTAGATGACCTCGAGAAGAGAAGGTTGAACTCCACGGAGAGCAACGACAGTTACAGCGAATATTTCTTTTTAATTTAGTGTTCAGCATCACCACTATGGCCTGGCAAGGCCAAGCAGACGAGTCTGTAAACAAGGTACCACATACAGAGAAAGAACAGCACGCCCAAGACAGACACCCAATCGTCACCGTATTGGTGACAAGCGCTTTAAG
The DNA here is from genome assembly GCA_004794325.1 of Pomacea maculata. NCBI lineage: Eukaryota > Metazoa > Mollusca > Gastropoda > Architaenioglossa > Ampullariidae > Pomacea > Pomacea maculata. Next base: position 10,504 of record SRHC01000715.1, read on the forward strand.
TGCTGCGCCACCTAACCACACAAAAATCGACAAGAACAGTAACAACAATTGATGACGTTGTAGTGATGGACAGCGCTGGATTACTAGCAACAAGGATAACAGTAGTAACAACGCCAAGAACAACAGTGGCACTATGCTGGGACAGTATATGCAGGCTTACCATGAAGCTACGATCGTGGTGGGCGAGTCTGGCCAGGAAGTAGCTATAGTAAGGGTTGTACTGGGTTTCGGCCTTGCAACACTCCACAGCGACAACAACGATCTCGCGCTCCTGATGGCCTTTAATTCCTAGCAGCAAAACCTTCTGGAAAGCATCCTGGAAGTCCTGTCACGTAGATGTCGCGACGAATCTCATGAATATTGGTGTATAGAAAGGCATTTGTAATAATTTTTACTGGGTTATAGTAACTACATAATATACACGAAGATAGCACAGGATGGGACCAACGGCCCAAAAAAAAACCACATCCCTCACATCAATGAACATTTTCTGCCTTTAGAATAGAATAACGATTACTTGTATGTTGCTTTCTGTACCTAATTTAGCACAGGCAGAAAGCATGTCTGGAATTTCACTCATTGGGCCTATAGGATAAATACTGAACCCAAGCAAAGATTTAACTCAATTCCTGCCCTTCACTAATGTGCACACAACAACAGTACAAGACTGAGTCTCTATGAGTCTGAATTGTAGTTGACAATTACAATCGCCTTTTGTATTAGAGACAGCATTTTGTATGCTAATAAAATATAACAAAGTCGAAGTGGATTGTGCTGCCCCCTACCTCACTGGTCATAAGAACGAAGAAGATGGAACGGCGGACATCAGAGTTCATGTGCAGCTTCCTTGCTAGGTCCACAAGTTTCTGACTAACAGATCCACCAAATGAGGGAGCAGCTGGTGCAGACTTGTCTGGGAATGCGTGATTTAAGAACATACTTTAGATAAGTAATAGAAATGCCTAAATTTACAACAGTTACATTTTTTACAATTTATTTTTTTAAATAACTGGTTGCTGCTGAATTTCTTCACACAATTCCCAGACTGTGGTAAATATATTTATTTAAAGTAGAGCTTATAGAATTACATGGGTGAAAAGAAGTCCTAATGTCTTAAGATGCAGTTTTATTTAGAAAATATATTATAAATTACAATCTTACACAACGATATTACCATAAAAACCAACTGTTGTCAACTGTTGAAAACTGCTAAAACGTGGCCTACATAAGCTCACGATACACGATAAAAATAAGGGTGATGTAGATATTAATTTTCATAAATGCCTCTATAAGAAACATAAAAGAATAACACAGAATCTCTATAAACACAAAGACATTTGCCAACTCACCTTGGGCACTTGCATCAGCAAAAGCTTGCCTATGACCTTCCCAGGCAGACCCTACAACCCACCATCGCCCTGCCTCATCAGCCTTCAGTAAGTCTGTCAGTCCTATTTTTAGCTGATTATCAGCTAGTGCCCCATCTATACAAGACACAGTAAAAGTACATGTGTCATTGTACCTTATTTGGCAATTCAAAAAAAAAAAAAAAA
>SRHC01000715.1:17872-55748 GCA_004794325.1 Pomacea maculata
AGCAAAGACTTCTTGCTTTTTGTGTTCACTTTGAGAAGTTTTTCCAGTCTCTTTTGTTCCAGATCTTCTCTTAAACTTCCCCAGTCCTGCACAGACATATGTAACAAAAACTTAAAAAAAAGCTTGTCCTTCAGTAGTAAAACGGCAAATGTAGCAGGTTTTAAAGCCTTACAGCTATATAGGCAGAAAACGTAAGTGGCTCACTAAATCTAGAGCACAGCTTGTGAAAACCCAAAAAACCAGTAAGTCCCCCTTCTCTACCTTTCCCAATAAATCAGGTACTTGTTTCTCAGCACCTGCTGGGAAGGTAGGGGCAATTTTCTGATTCACAGGTATAAGCAGGCCTTAAACTGATGACCTTCTATTTCACAGTTAAGCCCAATAATCACTAGGCTACAGAGTCTCCTCTGATGAAAACAATTTAATGCTATTAAGCTTATAGACCAATATATGTAACTTAACAACTCTGCTACTCTACTGTCTGTGAGCAGGATGCCAGTTCCCACTCTTAATTCACCATGGAAAAAAGCCAAGAACAACTTAAGATGTGATATTTACGGAATTAAAAAAAAGAAATCATGGAAATATTTATAACCTAAAACATTCTTCATGCCATACTTTTTGTGCCTTTGGTGATTTTGACTTCATTGCTGTCCCAGCATTTTCCCTTTTCTTTGCCTCTGTTTGAGGATGTTTCATCTGCTTCTTCAGTGCTGACTTGACTGTTGTCCCAATATTCTTCATATTTTTCATTTCTGTTTCTAGATGCTCCTTTGTCTGCTTTTTCATCTTTGGTCTTTTTTCTTGAGCAGATTTCTTGGGAGAGCCCTCTTTGTTAGAAGACTTTGATGTAGAAATGTCACTGACAAGCATGGATTTCTGTGGGTAAATGTGAACAGATATTATTAAAACATTTTCAGCATGCAACACGTATTATTTCATGTTGTAACCTATTTTCATATCATACATTGTCAGCTATATTGCAAAATGAAAAACATGGCTGTGCTGTCAATGCACAGACCACTTTGTGCTTGTGTCTACACACATGTGCATGCATGCACACATACAGTTGTATTTACTGAAAAGCACATACAGCCTGCTGTAAAATGGGTTAGGTGATATCACTTTACTAATTATTTTTGTGACTGTAATTATCATTATTCAGATGAATCATATGGGACTACACAGAGACTCTGTGGGGATCTGGTAATAAAAAAGAAACAGCAAATACATTTTTTTTCAAAACTGATTCAAAATCACTTTACTTAAGGTAGGCTTAAACATATTCATGACACAAATTATGGATGTCACAATATGAATCATTAATCGTCCTCAAAAACCCTTATCATAACCCACATCATCATTATAGCACCATTTCAGTTTTGTAAAGAAAAGTGTGATGGCTCTGTTGACCCTTTTATTTTTTTTTTTAACTGAAGAACTGTTGCCACAGAATTTAAATAAACATTTCATGCCTTACAGTGCTTGAATAATTTGTATGCAATTTGCATTTCAAATACAGAAATCCTTGAACGAAAAATACGACAGAGGCACTGCGACTAACAGACATACTCAGAGACAAATAGACTAAGGATCATGAGTAATTGCTCACAAAACAGGTGTTTTAATCTGAAAACTCGTTCATAATTTTCTTTTGATATAATCTATTCTTGCACGAACTAATATCAAGACACGTCCATGATTCTTGTTACCTCATGCTTTCCAGAAAAGTATGCGATCTTCCGCTCTTTCTTCTCTTTTTTTGCATCTTTTCTGCGTTGTTTCCTCGATTTCTTCGCAAAGCCTCTTTTGTTATTTTCAGACTTTGCTCGTATTTCTGTGTGCCTTTTTCTGAAACTCTTTATTTTCGCTTTCATTTTCTCTTACATGTGGCAGGTGAACATCGTGTTGTGTAGCAGGTATGGGAGACTACTCCGACATCGAGTCAGTTGATTAAAACTAATATGGGCGATGTGTGCTTTACAATTGTTTAGTTTTAGTTTATTGTTTTGATTAAAATAATCCAGTTGTAATTAAATTTTTCAAATAAAATCTCGTTATTTTTTAACAAATTACTTCAGAGTTCTATGATTATTTCAAAGTGATTATTTCTAAGAATATAAAAGTATTCGAATCACGCCAAGTAAAAACTCAAAGACGGTATCAACAACAAAGAATTATTTCACATAGAAAAGCCGATTAAACAAATACTTTTCTGATATATGCAGCATGATACATATTGTAATTAATGTTTTATTTTACTTTTACCTTTTTAAACTTCAAAATCATTAATTACTTTAAAAAGAAAATAGAAACCGAAAGAAATCGACGTCTGGAAACTGAAAATATTGTGACGTAAGAGGCCCGTATCATGTTTTCTTTGACTAGATCAAATACACACATGAATTTATAAATTTGGTGCAATGATCAGTAGCTGGCAAGGTGTTAACTGCAACGTTCAATGCAAAGTTAATTGTAGTCAAGCGTTTGCTCCGCAGCCGGGAGATTTTTGAAAATACCCATTAAAACAGGGTATTTCGTGTAGACATGGACGTGTATAATATAAGTTCGCGGTGTAGATGAAGTTCGAAGAATTTTTGACAATACTTTGATCAATGTGCGTCGTATCCGTGTGTCAGACAAAATCAGTTTGGATTCCTGCATACAATGTATAATTTGAGTTTTGCCACAAAAATAAAGGAAACACATTGAACGGGCTTTTATCAAAATGGATCAGGATGGTGATGCGGTTAAGTACCTTGCTATGGACGCCGCTTGTACAAGTCATTGTAGTGCCCTAGATGCAAAAACACACGACGAAGAGTATGAGGCGAAAATGCGAATGGTTATACAATCATTTGAGCCATATTTTGATCTGCTTGAGTTCATACCAACACGAATACTGCCATTCATGCAACTACCTCAAGGTGTTTCATTTCCAGGTAAATAAAAACTCTATTATATTTATATACATATTTAAGAACTTTTAGTCATTGTTTTTCACTAACTGAAACTTGATTATCCCCAAACCTATTTGGTACAACATAATTTTGGAGGGCTTAAACACCATGAGACTTTTGACAAGCTGGATATATATAAGTGGTTAGAATTAGGGTTAAAGCTAATTGTGGGTTATAGTTAAGGTTATAGTCTGGATATCCTATAGGTTTAGAGCTAGGATTTTTTCTTCCTAGCTGTACATTCAAAATATTTTGTGTTGGATAAAGGTTAGCTTTTTTTAATTGTAACAACTAATGTTAAAGCATCGACATAGCCCTCCTAAAGTATATATATATCTAGGTTCCCAACAATTTCTAAAATTTAGTTTAAATTAGGCCTATGTTATTCAGTACTTTTCTTATTTTTCTCTGCATAATCATTCACTTATATATGTCTTTTAATGATCATTTTAAATCATTTTCATAGAATTGTTTAAATGTTTTATTTTATTTTGCCAGGGAGTACTGTGCTGAAAACAATTTTCAGCCAGGAAGAGAAAAAAGACTATAAAAAGGCAGCAGCAACCTTCATACAAGCATTGCTAAGCAGCAGTGCTCCATCAGGAGTGATACACAGCTTCCTTGAAGCTCTTTACACAGCCAATGATTCTCCAGAGAAGCCTAATAATATGGTAGATGTAAAATCTGAAACTTGTAGTTTTATTAAGTGGCATATAAATGGAACCCCTGTGGTTGAGTTTTATTCAGCTTATGTTTAGTTAGGAGTAAATAATTTAACTTTTTCCTTCATAGATATTCTGTGTTTGCTATAATATTGTCTATATTTGCTTCACTGAAAGAGAGATATGAGATTATACTTTTATTATGAATTTTATCATCAGATGCTTGGATTGTTCATGACATCTTGCAAGTTGCCTTCTTTTGTCTTCCATTACAAGAAACATTTTTGAAACTCGTGGATGAGGACCTTGTCAATATTGATCTATTACTAAGACACCCAGGTTTCAGCAACCTGCAGAAATTACAGATATGGACTCTTAAATTTCTTGATGAAAAAGGAGGTCATTATGCAGCCATGTTTTTACTGGTCAGTCTTTATGCTATGCTGATTGAAAATTTGCATCAACTTTGCCAGAAAGTGTCAGCAGAAAATGCAGGGCTTTTTTCTGCAATGCCGGTTTGGATTCAACAATTAGTGGATGCTTTGCACCATCAAGTTGGAGACAAAATCCTGTCAAACCTTGGGCTGCCCAAATCATGGAGTGCACTTTATGGTCAGTGTTATATGATGCCACTGTTAGTGCATCAACAGCTTACTTGGCTGAAAAGGAAATTAGAGGGAGGGCTTAAGGTCAGACTTGGCAGACTACATTTTTTAGACAGGGCTGAGAAGGCTGCATTGTGATACTTTTTTCCCTGTTCCTAGCAGAAGACTACTATTTTATTTGTAAGACTTTGAGGGAGTAGAAGGTAGCTGTAGTATACATGCAATGTAAGAGTGATAAACACATGACACATGCGCCTTTGTATACTATTTAACATCAAATGTTCCTGATATTGTGTTATATTTTATGTGGGTTTTTTGTTTTTTTGCAGAGGAGCTTTCCTTTCAGAAAAAGGCTAGACAAAGAGAAGAAGCAGCTGGTGAAAATGATGAGTGTGCTGCTAATGTAGATGTAGGATCCACACCAGTGACAACTGGGAAAGCCCTTCTGATGGCTGATAAAAAAAAGCACATTCATGCCTTTCTTAATGACATTGGAACCCTGAATGTAGCAAACTTAAGTGGTTATCTCAATACAGAGATTGTTGAACACTCTTTTGAGCATCAGAGAACCAGAGGTATCAATGTAGAGAAACTATTTCTCTAGGTGTTAGAGTTTTTTTTCTTCTGAGATTGATTCTAGACACAATACATTGAACGTTTTAAGCATCTGCCCAACTAACTGCACTGCAACTAATTAGTAAAACAACTGATCTGTATGTATATCTGAAGCCAAAGAGAATTGCAATCTATAATACAATATTGCACTAAACATTTTACTCTATTTTACATTAGTGTATGAATTATATAAATGCATATACGCATATGCTGCTCACTCTGTTTTTTTTTTCTCTCTCTCTCTCACACATACAGAAAATACGTTAAAAAAAGAACTCTTTCAATATCTTGAGAAGAACCACATTGAAGTTTATTGGTAACACAATCTATTCTACAAAATTGCTTGACTGCATCTTACATTATGGTAACATTTATATAATTACACATATACACTCACTATCTTTCTCTTTTACATGCACACACATATATTCTTATATTATCAAATAGTAGCTAATAGTGTTAATATTCTGATTAGAACAAACTTTCTTGTCGGGGGAAATCATCAACCCTACATGGTGAACAGACATGTGGAAAAAGTTATTGATTGATTGCTGTTAGCATCAGCTTGCGTTAAACAGTTTCCTCAATTTTCATTTTCTTGTTGATCTTTGTCTCTAATTATTTAGTTTACAAACTTAAATGACCTTTCCTAACGCTTAATGTTACATTGAGTGTTTTTTGACGTGTATCACTCTTCATTTCTTGCTATTAACATTTTATTTCAGTGCCAGCAGAGCACTCAGATGACAGTGGCTCTGTTGTGACATTTCTGTCAAATGAAGACAACGTAATGGTTTCAGCGAATGACATGATAAGAGAGGGCTCTGTGATATCAGTCCCTGCTGGCCCTGCAGGTGAGGTCACTCTGCGAGAATATCAAGAGGAGCTTCTGTCTTCTGCTCGAAGGGGAAAGAACTGTCTCATACTTCTTCCTACGGGGACAGGAAAAACATTTGTCATCTTAAAATACATTGAGGTAAATCTAAAGATAATTTCATGTAATAAATTGAGGTAAACCTCAAGATACAAAAAAAGATAATTTTAAAAAATAAAACAAGACAACAACATAAAAGACAACAGACCTATGACATAAAATATATCACTCTAAGTCAGTGTAGTGCAAAAAAGAAGCTTGTCAGTCCGATTGGTACTGGTATCTGTCCTTCTATTGGCGGTAAACTGGAACTTCATGTTTGTGGTTTGTGCTCCATGACGTGCTATTGTGTATATTGTGAGATCAAGTAAACTGCATTGGTATGATGGTGGAAATTACTGTGGCACATCATTGGTAGCTTTCCTATAAAATATAAAGATGCTGTGAACATTTTTTGTGGGTTTCCTCAGGAAATTCTGTCCAGGGGAGGAATGGATCACATCTTATTTGTAGCACCAAAAGTGAGACTTGTACAGCAGCAGTACAAAAGATTCCAGAAATATTTAGCAAACAACACATATTTTCGGTGTGGAAGTTCAAGAAGTAACAATGCTGCTTTCTCACAGCTTCTAGATGAGTAAGTTCTTGGGTATATTTTTCACACTTTTTCTTGCTTGTTTGATTTAATAATAAAATAATAATGTTAGTAATAATAATATAATTTTTGAAATGCATTTCCCATGTGGATGCAAGCTGTATGCGCTTCACATAAAAAACAACAAACACCTGACAGTTAACCATACAAGAATCATAAGCATCAGCAAATTGAAAATATGAACTAAGTGTGTGTGGATGAAGAGGAAGAAGTGAGGAGTGAGCGAAATAGTATGCTTGAGTATATGAGTTAGAGAGTATATGATTTTCAAAACTTTGAGTGTAGACAGAGTTCAAAGAGAAAGGGGCAGATAATTCCAAACAGTAGGGCCTGAGAAGGAACCAAATTTCTCTCTTCTGATATGGGGCACAGAGAGGATGGCAACACAAGCATACTGTAGAAACCAACTCAGGTGGTAAGGCATCAGTATTAGTAAGGGTTCTGAACTTTTAACTTAAAGTTTGAGCTTGCATTTCATTATGGTACTTCTTAATCTCTCACAATGTAATGTTAAATGTAAGAACGTTTCAAACTGCACTCGCATGTGTATGTTTGATCTACCTTTTCCAGCTACCGTATCTTTGTCATGACACCTATGTGCCTAGTAGAAGCCATTCTAGCCAAAGAGGTCCGTATCACTGACTTTTCACTCATAATTCTTGATGAATGCCATAACACTCAAGGAGATCATCCTTATAAGAAGCTCATGAACATCTACATGGATTCCAAATTTACAAATGACAGGAGAGATGTAGCCTGCCTTCCACAGGTGAGATGCATGTTTTCCTTCAGATATTTCGAAAAATGCTTGATTCACAGTGATTTTTATTTACCTGCTAGATTTTGAAGCTGTGCTTATCCATTTTACTTAGACTGCTTTTTATTTTTTTCCTGTAAATAGAACATATTTTTGTTTATTTGCATTTATTTCAGACAGTTTCATTTGCTCACAGTGTTTTGGAATGTGTCCATTTTAAGTATCTAAGGTAAAGATTTAGCATTCATTGATTGTGGCTTTGTTGCTCTGTGAAGATAGTGGGACTGACTGCAAGTCCTGGTGTCGGAAAGGGGGGAAACCTTGAGACAGCATTGGCACATTTAAGACAGCTGTGCATTAGTCTGGATGTGCAGATGATCTGCACTGTCAAGACACACAAAGAGGAATTGGAACGATATGTCAGTGAGCCCTCTCATGGTGAGTCCCAGCTGTTGGGTATGATGGGACATTGCATGTCTATATTTTCCTTTAAATAATACATTGCCTGCTGAATCTATTTGAATACAGGGTAATTGAACTCACATTGGCATATTGTCTGCGCTGCATACCACATCTGAATATGAACTGGTAGTGGTGCCTTCATTTCACCTTCACCTTCACTTTCACTTCACTGACATTAATCCCAGTTTCTGTTCCGTTGCATTGTTTTCATGCTACATCTTAGCTCTGGAATTCTCTACCATATTTCTTTAGGCACAGTACCTACAGTTTATTTTTTAAGCAGTCCTCTCCCAGCCATCCAAAGCACTGTTAATTTTATAAATCAAGAACCTGATATGTAATGAATAAATGATTTTTTTTTTAATGTAAAATACTGAGCTTTTGCTTTTTTAACTGGTGGGATCATCATCATCAGCATTGTCACAGGTGAGTAGATCATAACTTCAGACATGCATAATCTTTTAACATCAGAACATTATATAGTTTCCTGGATGAAGCATACCCTTCTAAAATTATTTATTATTATAATCATCATCAACATTGTCACAAATAAGTAGCACCCAGATGTTAAGATGCATTCTGTAGTCACTGAAGGTGATATCTCTTGACATAAACAGAGGCTCAAAAACATGTTCAACACAGTGTTGTCAAATCAGAGCAGGGGTGAACACATCAACTCACTTTTCAAGGCACAAAGATACATGCTACTCAGGGTTATGCAGATGGGTTCATGCAGTATTTCTTGATTTTTGATTTAGTTCACAGTAATGAAGTGCTTAAATTACATTTGCTGTTTGTAAGGCATCTTAGCTCAGAAGGGTAATAGGAACAAATTTTCCCACTAATAATAAACTTATTACAAGGCATGAATGACCCTTAAAGGTAACGCAAATTTTGATCACAAAATCCACAGGACCATAATTTTTACTCATCCATCTGAACAATAATATCAAAATACTTAAACCTCTCATAATCACCATTCTTTATTTATTCATCTCTAAATAATAATATAAAATGCTTTTTCCTCGGTTGGATGAAGTTTAAGCACATGATTCAGAGGCCATGACAGTATATATTGCAAGCACCATGACTGATTTCTGAATGCTCACCAGATCAGAGATTTTCCCATCGCTGCATTTAGTGAATACGTTGGTCATTTACAGCTTTTTAATCCTTTGTACTCACCTATGGTAGTAAAGTCCTTCCCTTTTTATTTAGAGCAGCATAAGGCATGTCAAGTTTGGGTCTGACAGACTGGCTTGTGACAGTCATCATCATTATGAAGTTCTTGTTTTTGATGCTGTTATTGTTCTTTTTTTCTGATTAATTTTGTACTTTTTTTTTTTTTTAAATTCAGAAATTCACAGATGTTCTGAGCGCAAGAAAGATGGCTTTAAAAATGAACTGGAAAGCATGATGAAGGCTATTGAAAACGAGATGCTAAAATGGGTTTGTGAGTATCCAGGAGTATGTAGAACAATTGTACACTTTTTAACCTGTGCATGACCTATTTGTGTGAGGCAGACCTGACATCTAGTTAATGTACCTGACAACTGGTTAATGTAACTCTCCCAGCCTCAGCATACACACTTGTGCAAAATCTCACATAAACAATAATACTGTCTTTTATTTTGTCAGAAAATTAAATTTAAAGATAATTAAAGATAAGAAAGAAACTGTGTAGGTATAGCTTAATATGCATTAATCAAGGACACTTAATTAATTAAACACTTGTTCTACTTTCAGCATTGGAAAAAGAAAATTCTCCTTCTTGTGAATCTTTGAAACTTCCTCCAGCATCAAGCCGGGGTAAACAATGTTATACACAGTGGGTGTGTGAACTAGAAAGTAATCTGGTCAGCCTTGTTCAGAATAAAGATAACTATGCCAAGATCTTTGCCTCAGCTGAGATGCTAAAGGTAAGTACTAAAGGTAAAACAGAAAAAAATAAAGATCTTTTCTTAGTACAGGTTAGGTCTGAAAAACACTCATAATGCCAGCCACTCGAGACTTGCCCCAACTTTTGAATTAACTGCTACATGCTCTGCCTTCTATACCTGTCATGACGAATCATATTGTGACTGTTGAGTAGTCTGTGTGAGAAATGTTTTGCAGGAAGGGTTACTTTGCCTGACTGTGGACAAACAATATTTCTAACAGCACTAAGTCGATCGATTTGAATGGAAACACTAGTAGAATGACGAACCCAGGATCCCTGCAGCTCCGATTCAAGGTACCCCTGAAGGACTTGAGAACAGACAACCAACAATTTAAGAGCACTGCTCTCTTCCATTTAGTCTCACCAGATGCTTTGTCACAGGACTTAGTTTTGATATGTGTTTTGAGTCGTGCCTGCCATTGCAGGCTGCCTTTTGTCCTTCATAGATGAGTTTGTGTGTGTGTGTGAATGCATGAGTGCGATAGGGCTGCTTTATCCTGTCTGGCTTAGATGTGAGAACTGCACGTATTAGTCCGCTGAATGCACAGTCAAATATAAATTTATAATGTTGCTTCCTGATGGTATAGCTACTTTTATGAAATGCAGATCTGAACAGTTTAAAGCTAACATCTTGAACTGAAAAAGCAACACCGGAATCAAGGCATCTGTTGTACTATCACTCCATATGACTATCATTTCATAATTCAATCTTGTCACCCTTTGAAGAAACATGCTGTAAAAGTGCTATTTTTATTGTCATTATTACAGTATTATTATCAGAATGTATCATGACTAGAGATAAATATCTTGGATAAAATCTTTGCAAACAACTACATGGGAAGTAGCCTAGAACTACTAAAGAACAGCAACATTAATATTTAAACTAAAGTAAGTCACAAAGATCAATACCAAAATGAAGAGAATGTCAAACATTCAGTATATTCATGCAAATGTTAATTTTTAAAAAAGTTATGAATGACAGATATTGCCATCTAGGTGCATGTTACGGTGTTCTAAGAAGTTATTATAGTATCAGGCAATAAATTTATCCAAAGCTACATCATGGCCCACTGAGAGAGAGTGCAGTTCAGTGTCATCTGAAAATTTGATGAGATATTGACCCTCATGGTTACTGCGACAACTGTTGGTTTACAAAATAAAGAGAAGCAGGAATAAAACAGCCTTGAGGTGAGCAAGTGCACGTTGTGACCGAGTCAGAAAAAGTGCCATTGACAAGAACTCATTGCTGCCTGTCAACCAAAAAGTGAATGATCCATGACACGTGCTGATGGTCAAGGGAAAACTCATCAAGGAGTCTTCTAGCTAGGATATGTGGTTGAAAGGTGTTGAAGGATGATGAGGTCAGCAAACAGAAGTTGCGCATGGGCTTGTGGATTCTCGAGGTGTTATGAGCAAAGTGCACAGTTTAGCATCATCAGCATGTCTTTTGGACTGTTCTGCAAATTGCAGGGGGTAAAGACAACCGTTAGTGGCTTTTAGAACCAATGCTTTGATGATTGTCTCCAATAGATACTTTTATGACGAACGATGTTAAGGCAACTGGTCTAAACTTACTGAACTGAAGCTTCATTATTATTAAATGTTTATAATTAGTGCAACGTAAAGCCAGAAAGGCCAACTGCATACTTGGAATCTGCACTATAAAAGCAAGCTTTATTATTAAACTGTTTAATTGAATACTTTCTATTGACTAAACAGAATACCCCGCTTACCCAGCCTTGCAATAATAATTGTGTTGTCTTTGAATTATTGCCTCATTTGCATGGCAGGGACAAGAGAATTGTTCTACAAGAAGCCATTAATGTCTAGGCTCAACCCTTGTTGAGCAGAGCAAGAGGCAGGGTTACTAGCAGTTAGTAGGCTTACAGCCCAAGAAATTCCAGCATTAGCATCGTCAGTGGCTGGTCTTACCCAGCAACAATTGTCTTTCCAAGCTTCCAAGTCAATCACAACAGTCCATCTCCTTATTCATGAACTGGCCCTTTTAAGTATATGAATAGTTCATTGTGTTTAAATGTTTCCTAATGTGGTTCTAACAGATTATTTGTGCCAGAGCAGAACAACTGATATGCAATCTACTTCCAGAAAAAGCCTATCACTGTGGCTTTAACTAGTCTATGGTCTTATCAACTTTAAAGTTTATACTTATCTTCATCATATAGATGTGTCAGAGAGCTCTGCTTCTGAATGAAGACTGCGAATCTCAGTGTGCCTTGGATTTTCTTAATAGCTACATCATCAGCATGCAAATGCATAAACCTCATCTTCAGGATATTGATAAGTGGCTGTTACAGCAATTCAAAGGTAACTTAATTTCTTTTTTTTTAGTTTATAATCTCTAATTGTCTAATTAATGTGTCTAATTATTAACATACATGATCATGATGTTCAAAAGTTCATGACATCAGAGAACCTACATACATGTATGTTTCAGTGTGTGGGTGCCTGTACAGATGTGGTTATGTTTATATTTGCTTAAGAATTCTGCTGGGCACCTTATTATGATAAACTGATATCAGGTGTCATTCTATTGTTTGACAGCACGTGAAACAGATTTTGTCAGGGCAAGCAGGGACAAAGATGACTTCAATCCCAAGCTGAAAATGTTGGAAGACATCTTGCTTGATGTTTTGGAGAGAGACGGGGTAATTAGCTTTGTAGTCATGTCTCAGTCATGGCTTTGCAGTCTACACCACCTGAAAAATGGCTTCACTTAAAACAATAAGCTCAAAACATATTTCACTGGTGTGGCCCTATGCTTCTCGAGGAGTAACAAAGAATAAATTATATATTTCATTGGAATCCTGTACTTTCTTATTTTCAAACTTTTGCAATGCTTCTTTATAGATATAGGTAAGAGACTCTTAGCTGGCCAAGCCTGTCTAACAGCAACTTTTATCATTTTGCATTCAACAGATATGGTACATATGACGATGACCTGTTTTGTTGATGTGAGTCGATTATGTTTTCATTCCTTGATAGAATGCAGCGGCTTGCATGGTGTTTGTGAAGACCTTGGACCTGGTGGAGGCGATTATAAGCTGGATGGAAAAGCATCCAGTCCTGATGCAACTGTCACCTGGGCGTATCATCGGGTGCAATGCAGATGATGGTATGATCCTGGGGAACGTTGGGGTGTTAATAATGGGTTGGCTATGACGTGGATAGGGAGGGTTTTCATGAGATGTGGCTATAACTATGGATCAGACTGGTTTTAACAAGGCATAGAGGATACAGCCTCTAGATCATAATGGGTCTTAATGGGTTTTAGATATGATCTTGAACTACATTAGGCTGCTTCTTTAAGCGATTTCAAACAGCAGTTTTAAGACGACTTTGAGACACTCCTCAGTGCACTGTAAAAATATCATAAACTCAATAGGAATATGCCTATGACTAGTGGATGAGACTGAGTCTCACTGGGATATCGATACCATCTCTTCATAAAGTGGAAGTGTGGATATGATCTGTGGGTGAAATAGTGGACCTGTTATTAATGCCTAGAGTGTAATATTACTATTGATAAAGGGATTTATTAAGGATTTACACCAGTGGTGCTCAACCTTTTCTCCCCCGAGGGCCGCACTGGACACGATATGAAGTCTGATGGGCCAGAACATGGCCGTTTTGCCATAATAATGTTGTGTCTGGTTAAAATGAGCAGGCCGGATATGGCCCGCAGGCCGTAGGTTGGGCATCCCTGATTTACAATTAATAAGCAGGCTGTTTGAAAATGAAAAGCTTTAATTTTCTGCAAAAGGAATGTCCAAGTCTGGCTTCAGCGATGTCATGGCCAAATTTAACTGCGGTATCCACAAAGCTGTTGTGTGCACATCAGCTGCTGAAGAGGGGCTAGACTTCCAGGCCTGCAACGTCGTGGTACGGTACAACTATGTCACCAATGTGATCGCCATGATACAAACTCGTGGTAAGGCATCCTTCACACTTTGCCCAGTTTGTGAGTTGTGATGGTACCTCTCACCCAGAGCGTGTGAGCTGCTAGTATATATGGTCTGTATGTGCGTGTGTATTGTGAGCATAGAGTGTGCATAGTGAGTGTCAATTGTATTGAGAATGTAAGCGTAAGACTGTTAGACATATAACTTTAGTGCATAGCTATGGTAAACTCAGAGTACAGTCTAGTTTGGCTGCGAAATAAATCAGCTGAGACCTGCAACTTGTTGCTTAAGTGTCTTGCAATCATTTGATGAGAGCAAACACAGCTGTAAATTTTAGATAATATGGCGTTACCAAATAAATGTGTAGCGATAAAAAGGGAATAAAATTGTGTATACTGCAGACTGCTTTGCACATACCCACTGACTTTCCCAGGTCGTGCGCGCCATATGGACAGCCAGTACTGTGTGTTGGACGGTGCCACAGGGGCCAGCGCCGATAAGGAGCAAGAGAACCTGGAAAATGAGCGGCTGATGGAAAAGGCAGTGCTGAGGATCCAGAGTGACATAGAGACTAACCCCAATGAGTTTGCACAAGAGACAGAGCGCCGACAGCGAGACCAGTGGGAGAAGAGACTGAAGTACGAACGGAAAGTGGAGGAGGAGCGACAGGTGCAGGGTTTCTACACCAAAAAATACAAGCTGCTTTGCCGAAAGTGCCAGGAGTTCGCGTGCAACTCCGATGACATCAGAGTTATCGAGAACAACTGTCACATAGTGGTGAACGAAAACTTTGCAGACAAGTGGGACAAAGTTAATGAGAGTTCCGTGGGAAAAGCCATTAGTAGTTACATCGTTATCTTTGCTGGAGCTATCTGTATGAAATGTTCCCAACACTGGGGAGTTGTGGTCCGCCATGTGCCCAGTGGCCGGCAATACCCAACCTTGAAGCTAGAAAATTTTATCATCCAGGAGACAGATACTGGTAATAAGTTGCCAAATAAAATAAAATGGTCAAAGGCGCCATTTCATGTCCCCTGTCTTACAGAGGAGTAAAACATTTATCTCGGAGGAACTTTGTATAGTTGTATATGGGGCTGGATCCAAGACTTACCTAGGCTTAAGTTTGCTTCTTTAATGCATGCATGAAGATTTTATTCCCAGGCTTGCTAATCTATCAAGTTTTCAGTCTCTGGAATGCATTTCCAGTTTTGCAACACAATTAAGGCAATAGTGGTGGGGACAGCCTGATGGTTAGCATGTTTGACCAAAGTAGATCACCTGTGGAAAGCTTGCCTGGACATGTGACTGGAGAACTGCCTGCTGCCCATCCACTAAGAGTACTTTGAAAGGGCACTGGTTTGACTAGTAAGGCAAAAGGCAACGGAAAGAGAGGATTGGATTCTGCTTTTCCAGTATCAGAACCCAAACACAATTCATTACCTCTCTAGTCAATAGGCCAGAGAGCATTTAATATTATATTCGTCTGTCTGTCATATTAACAATAAGAATCAGTTGTCAAGAATACAATGAGAGGATCTATATCTGTGGGGTTCCTGCTTGCAGCTGTACTGCAAGAGCTGCACGAATAAAATCACCTATTTATAGCACACTTCATTTTGGAACAGAAGGTCCGTTATTCAGGCCAGTGGCTTGAAAACTCCTTTTGATCATCCAGCAGATGATAACTTCCTGATTTTTCTCCTGCTTTATCTGGGAAAGAAGTTAGTGGTCAAAGGTGAGGACTGGACTATTTCTTGTCCTCAACATGGTGAATCACTTACAAGTCGCTGCTCTTAAAGACACTAGACCACTAGACTTTATTTTTACATCTAAATGTGCAATGTCCCATCCATCTTGCTAGCGAAGTGTCATTGATGTGCTGATTCACTATTGGTCAAAGTGCATTCAGAAAATGCTTTAAATTACTATTTGTAAGACTGATTTTAGAAAAGTGCATCTCAAAGGCTGCTGACTTCACCAGTCAGCATGGTATTAACTCATCAAATTAGCATGTCAGGCAACACTATAATAGTAAAGAAACAATTTATTTTGGTCACTGTGACAAAGATTTTATCTGTTGGTTTCAATTTTTGTCTTAAAATGCTTCAGGTGCTGTGATAAAATGATATTAATATCCATAAAACTATTTTATTTTATGTGTCTGTAGTTTAAATGCCTTTGTTTTGCTTGCATTAAAACATATTGTGTAGTGTAATAAGTGAATGTCACTTATTAATCAGTGTGAAATATGTAACTGTGTTTAACCTATGCTAACACAAAATACATGACATCTTATAAAAGTTTGCCCTAGTCACTTATTTGGTAGGATGTGTCTTGATAGAGTAAAGACAAAGGACTGTCAAATGCATGAATACAGTGAGATGTTTGAGGTATTAAGTGATATTTCTATTGCGAAAAGTGTTTTGACGTTGAATAAATATTTAACCATTGTATGGTGAGTTTTGTGCTTTGTGCTTTGTCCAAGCACGTTCATTCTGGTGAATGGAGGAGAAAGGTTAGTAGTGAGAAGGAGGAGGCAGGATAGGTCATGGTATAAGGAAGGTGGATTTGAATTGTTGGAAGTTGAGGCAATACTGTCATTGTTGACATTATTTTCCTCAGGTTATAAGCACAAAAGTAATTGGAGTGTTGTGTCATTTTCTGGACTTCAAAAATTAAAGAGCAGAAAATTAAAAACTATATCTTTCTTGACCCTAGCCTTCATCTTCGTTTTAAATTCGATTTAAGAGGCAGTTGTGAGAGACAGCTGCTGCAACATATATATATACACATTGCGCTGGTGTCTTCTGCTGTGAAGTAACATAACAAGAGACAAAGACATAACTTTGATGCATTTTGTTGTTAAATGTTCTGTTTGATCCAGATTTTCTTCCATTTTTCACCAAGAATGATGGATGTATTTTATTAATATAGTTTTGCAAGTAACACATACAGTAGCTCACAAGTTGTCGGGGATAATGGCAGCTTGCAGTACCTCAGCTTCAGTAGCTTTTAGAATAAGATACATTTTAAAAAAAAATCAGATCTTATGAAGTCAGTTAATTGGGAAGGGTCATTCTTATTTTATTGTCGCAATCTTGTTTGTTTTATTAATTAAAAATATTTTTTTAAATTATTTTATTGTATATTTTAGCATTTAGTGTATTTTACAAAATTTGTTATTTTCCTTATTTATTTCACTTAAGTGGTGTGATTACTACATACAAACTGAAGCTTTTGTCACATTCACCGTGTAGTTTTCTTGACTGTGTTGATTGGGTTATAATCTCTTTGCAATGTAGAAATAGGTTGTTGCACCCCCACAACAGCGGTCTATCCGTTTAGAGTGAGAATCTCTCCATCATAGGGGTTGTCGCCAAAGTTCTTGCCCTCACACAGTCATGGACCACACCCGTTCACCTGCTGTCCTCGAAACTGAAAGTAGGTTTTCCACCTTGCTGCCAACAGCGCATAGTGTAGACTGGAAATTACCAGAACCCTTCGATCGGTTTCGCTTTCTTGTTTGCTGAAGGCAGAATGTTAGAGCGAAAACAACTTTACCCGCAGGTCTTACAGGATGTACTTCCTGTTTCTAATTCGTCAGCATACATGTATAGGTGTTTACTCCTGTCGTCTGCTTTTCTGTCTGCTCAACTGCTGTCAGCTGCTACCGGTGCTGTGAATGCGTAAGACGAAGAACCAAGAAGAGGAGGTACAAACGACACGGATGAATGAAATAAATGGTCTGGGTTTTGATGTTTAGTTGACATCAGCTGAGCCAGTACTGTAGACAGGACTAGCACAGTTGGTGTGGCTATGGAGTCTAGTGCAGGTGGCAGGGTGTCAGAGCCAGGGGTCAGTACGACTGCTAGCTCCAGCCTGGTGGACCGCTCCGAGGATGCGGACAGGTGTGAACATGAGGCGGCACTAAGGGCGACCCTGTGTCTCTTTCAGTCATTTCTGGGTGAGTTCGGATTCATGCCCACCCGTGTAGTAACATTCTTGAGGCTCCTTCCAGGCATGAGCGACTTTCCTGGTAAGTGTTAATCTTCCTCATTTTTCTGTTTTAACCCTAACCCTCCTCCTCATCTTCTTCCATTATATTTTATTTTCTTGTTTTGGCCGCCACTGTGAGTACACGAATGGTGTGTTGTGGATGTGAGAGATCATGTACGTGTGGGTTAATGTCACTATATATATATATGGCTGCACAGCCTGCACTTACTAAATCCTTGATAGGAGAGCAGGGTGAAGAGAAGACCGATCTGGAGGGAGGTTAGAATAAATGAACAATATTTTATTTGCGCGCGCGGGTGACATGTCGAGAGATATACCGAGGGTGATGGGAGAACGTTGTGATATTCTGTGCCACCTGGCGAGTGTATCTTTACCTGGCGGGGCCGTTTCAACAAGAACAACAAGTCGGAAAGATTCAACCCAAAACACAGTCCTCTAATAATAATAATACAAGTTGTAGAGTGTGATATGTATGTATATGGCTATTTGTTAAGAGCTGAGAGTAGCACGCGCTCGACACAAAGTCACTTTACTCACTCACCTGCTGTGTGCAGGTAAAACAGCTCTGACGTCACTAATGGCCCGCGCGCACTAAGAGTCGCACACAACACAAATAAAGGCGGGTGCCATAGAGGCTGCAACATTATTGATACTAACATGGTTTTGTTGTTTGTCGGAAATAAGATCTTTTGTGTCTCCAGTACTCATGTGATAGTAGTGCGTTACTTCATTTATTTTCACGGCTCTCGCTGATCCACAGACTAAACTTGGTATTGAGGCTATCCATGTTCGACTGAACTGTAATAAGTTCATATTTTGTTAATATTAACAAGGACGTGCCACGCTGAGAGAGATACGGGAATGTGAAGATCGCAGCTTGTATTCAGAGGCAACGACACGTTTTCTGGGAGACCTGCTCAGCGAAAATGCACCGACGGGGGCGGTGAGCGCTCTCATGGACGCTTTGTTCGACGCCAACGACAGCCCCGACAACCCTAACGAGGGTGAGTCTGTTTACACAGCTACAGATGATGATCTTAGTTTCCTTGCCTTAGCTGTAGATAATTCCAACACATGACGAAGGAATATCATATCAGCGAATGACATAATATTTTATCAATCTGTTTATATTTATTTGTTTGTTAAAACATTTATTGCCGACATCGCAGGAGCATGGCGATGCCACGACATCCTGATTGTGGCCAGCGGCTTCCTCCCCTCACAGGAGGTTCTGGTTGGCTTCATAGACTCCAGCGAGATGGACATCGGTCTAGTGGCTTCGCACCTGAGCAGTCACGGTCTCCTGACACCTGACGACATGGAGAAGGTGATGACACTCCCGGACCTTGAAGGTCGAAGGTCAGCTGCCGTGTACATGTTTGCTTGTTTGTACGCCACGTATGTGGACTCTCTGCGAGGTGAGTGGCTCATGCTACCTGATTACCCGGAGTACACAGGACCACCCGCCTGGCTTCAGACGCTGCTGGACACCCTTGGCAGGTATGCTGGGACAAACATGCAAGAGGAACTGCCCCACCTGCAGCTGTCACCAGACTTCTGGATAAACATAGAGGGTGTGTTTTATTTATGTTTACGCATGCGTTTATCTTGTGACTTCAGGAAGACGTGTGTTAGTTTGTATATGTGTGTGTGTTCTTGCCTGCTTGCCTCTGTTTATGTGAACATGCATATCTACATATGTCTGCGCCTATGTGTATGTGTGTGTTTGTGTGACACAGAGAAAGAGAAAGCATGAATATCTGTTTGTGCCTGTGTCTCTGTGTGAGCATGGATGTGTCTGTGACCTGTGCCTGTGTGTGTGTGTGTGCCTGGTCATGAATACACGGCATTGGGATTTACAATAAAAGAGGAAAGTAAATCGTTGTAATGAGAGAAATATTTTTAAAATGGTGTCGGATACTGAAAAAACATTGTATCCTGGTCTCCTCTTGGCAGAAAGTAAAGCAGATTTTAAAAGTAACGTAGGTGGCTGTTGTATTTTGATTATTGTGCGTTTCTGCTTTCTGTTTTTAGAACAACTCACCTTTCGACGAAGTACCGCGAACAGCAGAGTAGATGGTGAGTATTAAGGATGACCAGATCATCACCCCCCCTCCTTTTACTTCAACACCATTATCATATTCTCCATCATCATCTTTCTGACCGCTGCGATCCGCGTCCCCACAACTACGAGAACATCAGCAGGAACAACAACAATCACATTAACTACCTACACCATCGTTACCTGTCACTGGCAATATCTTGTTGTCTCGTCTCCTCACGGGGTCATATTCCTGAAGCAGACGTGTCACTGCGCTGGTGGTCCATAGTTAACCCCGAGTCGCAACAGATGAAGACCTAGCTCGATGGCTGGAGGGACCAATCTTGTCCACTGTCCCTAGCTTTAGATGAACGTGGCTTGCTAGGCCTATGAGTATATAGCGGAGGTCATGTCCCTCGTCTTGCTCGTTCTTTATTCTTATCACGTATAACTAGACTGCATGACTGCCTCGATCTCTTGCTTTGCTCGATGTACATCTATCTTTGCATTGTTCCCCTCTCCTTCTTCACTTAGGCAGTGCACGTCGCTGACGATACATCTCTCTTATTTCAGATGAAACCGGAAGTGAGGCTGGCGAGTCTGTCGTCAGTGACGTCACGGTGACGGGAGACGCAGACAACACCCATGTGAAAGACTGGGACAGATGGGACAGAAATGTGGATGAGGGTAGAGGATACGGCATACAGCGAGTCAGCGCCTACATCCTTAATCTTCATCGAATGAGCAGTCGACTTCTGAACGTTAACCCTTTCAACGTGGAGCTTGTGCAGCACGACCAAGTGGACTACAGGGATCGTCTGCCACAGGCAGGTAGGACAAACACACAAGTGAGAACGATATCAACTTTTCCTCATCACTAACAGCATATCAGTCTTATTAATAAGTTGATTATGAAGTGGGAATGTTAGAAAAGCCAAACTAAAGTCGCCATTGAAGAAACTATTTGTACCTATTAGAACAGTTCGTAAGTATAACCTCACAGGGTACAAACATAATTTAATTAAATTTTTATGAGTTTTAAATGATGACTGGGGGACAGTGGAGGGGTGAACAGTCAGCCACGCTTTGTGGGTTCCCAGGGCTCGTGTTGTTTCCCGCTTGAGCGTCCTAACCCTAAGCGTAACGTAGATTCATTGACCGTGTGTTGTTTACAAGCCAGCGGTTACAGTCTGAAACCAAGTCCCATTTGTGATTTCTCACGAACCTTTCGCCAGAATAATGATTTACAACAATTCAAACGTAATTTGAAATTTCAAACTATGCATACCTTGAAAACAAGGGAACTATCTCGTTTTGCATAGTCACACGTACGTGAAAAACTCGTGATAGTTACTGGCTTGAGGTCTGTCATCAGCGTCTGACGACTGGGATGAGCGAAGTTCAGTGAGTACGGCAACATCATACGAGGAGAACGACAAGGCAAGTGTCTTGGGGAAACAGGTCTTGGCACCCAGGGAACCCGGGCAGATCACTCTACGAAATTATCAGAAGGAGTTGCTGACCTACGCCCGGGATGGACTCAGTGTGTTGATTATCCTGCCAACCGGAACAGGAAAGACCTACATCATCTTGAAATACGTGCAGGTACCATGTCGGAAACACAGTCAAACATGTTTCCTTTGTTTGTGTTTGTACGTGTAGCATCCTACCACCAATAATGTTTGCTACACACGCTTTTCTAAACAAGGGCATATAATCATCAGCAGTCACAGTGACCGGATGTAGAAATTTGCTTTCCTCTAAACAAATTAAGTATAATATTTTTGTAAAAGCTGTATACGCAAAAGTTTAAAATATAATTAAGGATCTTGGGGCTAGTGGCGATATGTTTGTAAGTCCTCTAATGCAGACGAAACCGCTCCATACAAAGATTTTCGCAGTAACTGTGTGTGTGTGTTTTGTATACAAGGTTCATCTAAACCCTTTGATTACCGAGAAGAAAAGACATAATATATACTAAATGTTTTATTTTAATTCTAAATTTATACAGGTAATGTGCTTATGTTTACAGAGCGGTTTGGTAAAATTTGCATTAAAAAATTCTTGCTTGAGTTTCTACATCAAAACTACTTGGAAACCAGCATGGAAACCATCTTCAAAGATGGTTACTAATCAAAAGCAATAGGAATAAGAACGTTAAGCGATTTGTTATATATCTACACTCGTACCTATTTAACGGGATGCAAAATGTGAAGCAGCTAATTTCAATTTAGTTAACAGCTTGTTGACTTCCACAAAAAGTATGTACAGTACATCATTTTGAAAAGTCTACTTAATTAAAAAAAAAATCCAATCCTTTCAGGAAATATTGTCCAGACCAGGAACTGACCGAGTTGTGTTTCTGGCGCCAAAAGTCAGGCTGGTGGAGCAGCAGTACAAAAGATTCCATAGTTATTTCCCCGATACTACCTACTTCCGGTGTGGAAACTCGAGAAGCTGCAAATCTCCTTTTTCACAACTCCTGGACACGTAAGGCTTCAGCTTTTGGCTTAGACTGTACAGAGTGCTTCAGACTAAGTGTAAAGATTGGTGGACTTTGTCCACTCAGTTCAGTCCAGTGTTTCTCGCTCATCCGTACGTGTGGTTTATATGTTGGAATGGGATTAGCTGTGGATGTGTTGTGGTTGTGAAAGATCAAAATAATCTGAAATATTACTTAGGTTTTCAAATACTTTAAAGTCCTCCCTGATTTGTCAGAGTTTTAAATAGATTCTGGGAGGTAGAGATAATATAAAGATATTCTGTAATTTTCAGCGTGTGACTCAAAGTGGCTTTTATCTATTATCGAAGTTGAAAGTTGGCGGTTTGCACCCATAGCCAGCAAGTCCTGCAAGTGCGAAGGAGATGACCGTTGACGTCACAGCCAGTGGTGCCCAGGCCGTGTCTATAAGTATAATTATAATAATGACCAGAAGGTGGAATAATACATCGAGTTCATCAGACGATCTTCATCATGTTCAAATAGCGAAGACGAGTGTAAAACACTGCTCTCTAGCATTGACGGTATTCAAACTTACTTGTTTGATGGTGAGTCCACAAACACATATGCTCAGGAAGCACATGATGAAGAATTTTTCACACTACCACATGATAACCATTGTTGCATGTTTATATGGGCATAGCTACTCCTACGTTTGTTGGTGTAAAAACAGGAAGAAAAAGATACTTTCGGCCACATATATTAAAACAAAAAATAGAAAAGCAGAGGATTTGTTTGGGGGAACGCTGTTGTAGATATTCTTTATCATTTACGGTGTGTACGTTAACAATAGTAATCAGAAAAACAAAAGAGTGAAAAACTCATACTCACACTCCTAAGGAGTATCCTCTTAGTCTTAGTGTTACTAACAACATTGTGACGACAGTCACAGCTATGGTACTGTGGCATGAAAAGTTGAATTTGAAGTCTGTTTATCGAGATAACCTTTGGTGTTCCCACAGCTTCTATGTTGGTGGACTAGTAGAATCATACTTCTGTATTTGAAGGCAAGGACCCTGGAAAAAGTTGCTTTTGCGGTCCCTCAAACCCCTCTTGCTTCTTGAGCGAGTACGTCACTGGGTAACAGTAGCAAAGTGGTGTTCACATACCACTGAGGACTGTGGTGTAGTCAAGTCAGCTCTACACACACCAACTAAGTTCATCTGTTGTCTTCTGAACGACTAATCCTTTGGGCACGTGTAAACACATATTCGATCACTATGTTTTTGTTTGCGTATTCATTAACACAATAACTTCCGAATGTGCTTAGGTTTTCGAGATTTGGTATTTTCTGGGCAACTGGTATTACCCATACTGTGGTTAGCCATGGTTCCACCGGAACTGACGTCACACACGGCTTTCGGCCTAAATGGAGATTTGAACAGCAAGGAAATCATTTTTTTCGAGATTCATGTTTGCCCTTGCGATTCCATGTTGGAAGCATTAGTAAGTCACATGGTAGGGGGTTTATGAGCGTGATGTTGTCACCAGTCGGGTATGTTAATGATTGAAGACAATGTTTTCTTGCAGAATGTACAGAGCAAGTTTCCTTCGGCCGATATTGTCTAACCTACCATGGTTGGCATTCTTTGTTTTGTTTTGTTTTGTTTTTAGTTACCGAATCTACGTGATGACCCCCATGTGCCTGGTGGAAGCCATCAGAGCCAAAGAGGTCCGCATCACAGACTTCTCAGTTTTGGTTCTGGACGAGTGCCACAACACCCAAGGTGGCCACGCCTTCAAAATCCTCATGGACCTCTACATGGACATCAAATGTGATAATCAAGCCCCAGGTTCTTCTCGTCTTCCACAGGTGATTTCCCTGGGACATCAGCACGCAGAGAAAATATGAAACATTAATTTTACATTCTCATTGAATTTGATCGGAATGAAACAGTTATTCCTTACGTAAGCTTAGATTCACCTGATTCATTTTGTTTTGTGGAACAGCTGCATTTATCACTGAAAATCATCATCATCAATCAATCATCAATCATCGTCAATCATCAATTATCTCAAGCATCACTGTTGTTACTCATTTCCCGCGCAGATAATTGGTTTGACAGCCAGCCCTGGTGTAGGAAAGGGTGGCAACCTGTTGACAGCCATTGCGCATGTCGAAGGTCTATGTGACATCCTGGATGCTGAGAGAATATGTACAGTGAGGAAGTACGAAAAGGAGCTGAGGTATTTTATCAATGAGCCCATTCACGGTGAGCAGATGTGGTGATGTTGTTACTTGTTAAAAATAACATACAACATACAATAAATGTGCTACACTCTAGCTAGCTTGAAAACCTCAGGACATCGTTCTCTTCTCTTCTCCATGTCAACGTTTATGTGTGCATCTGAAATTCGTTTTAAGTTTAACTGATGCCCTCCGCACAGGTACCTTCTCCTCCGTCCTCAGCAGCTCATAATCACCAAGGCTTTGACGCTTTGAAGCTCAGCACCTGCTGAAGACCAAGAAAGAGTTCGAACATTAATTTTTTTTTCTGTAGATATTGCCCTGACCAGACCGTACAATTAAATAAAAAGCTGTCTTTATCAGTACTAAACAGATGCACATACTGCAAAATAAAATATTTGCTTTGATCTACGCCATTAGAATATTGCCCTTTGCCCTTTGTTCTTTGATAAGGGAAAAAAATCTAAATGAACAGAAAACAGTGTCTTTGTTGGACATTATTGCGCCCACCTCATATATAACTGTCTTCTGTGTGGGTTTTGAAATATGGCAGACCGATGTGATCAAAGGGAGAACATTCATATTTCAACAATATCCCTAAATCATCTGCTATCGTTTCCATATATGAGATTTCTTTTCCAAAGACAACACCAGTTCTGTGGTGTGGTTTCCCCGCATCCGCTCATCTGTTTACATGGCTAACTGCCTGGCAGTGATATCCCCTGAGCTGCTGGCTCGGCGTAAAACACCAACTCCCTCTCTCCCCGCTGGAGCTCTAAACAGATGCTTATATCATGGAGTGGCTAGTCTTTCTTTCTAGGCTCCCGATCTGTTTTTCTGTCTGTGTGGTACGTAATTACTAACCCAACATGCTGTCTTGATTTCCACATTAAGTAGATTTACCGATGACCTCATTAGTAGAACATAGCCATCTGTAAGTGTAGCCATAAATTACTACCAATGTAATATTCTTAATAGTTTGCACTTTCACCGTTGTATAAGCTGCAAAAGCCGGTAGGTTTGTGATTAATCTTGAGTGGCCTCCTGTTAACAGAGGTTCACAGATGCTCTGGAAGGAGAAAGGACACGTTCAGAAAAATTGTTGAGAACATGATGGCGTCCATTGAAAACGACATGGCCTCGTACTTAAGTAAGTGAAAACTTCAAACTAAGCATCCATATTCTTACGACTGCGTTATGATAGTGAGTATAGTGTAAATGTGGTTGATTTGTCATCAGATGGGTGGTGGATAATCTTATTTGTCATCTTTTATTAAGGCTATAATAAAGACATAATTTGACGTGTAGCACGTACTTTTTATAGCTGTAATTGTTATATGTAGTATGGTAAGGTGGTAGCGATAAGTTTAATGTATTTTGAACTGCAAAACAATGAGTTTGAAGAAACGTTGAATCTATGACTATTACAAACAGTTTCTTTTAACAAATGCAAGTCAAGAGAAAGAAAAGACAAGAGCTGATTAAATGTCATGTGGAATCTGTTCATATTTAATGAGGAGAAGAAAGAAGACGAGGAAGACTGTGCTGGTGGAAGATGGCAATTATATAAATCATTTTATTTCTAGAACTTACGTGCAAGAACATTTCTTATAAGATCCTCAAAGACAAGCTGGCAGCTCCGACAGTTAGTCGGGGACATCTTCGCTACACACAGTGGGCCAGGAGCCTGGACAGGGACCTGGTGGACCTGGTGCCAGACAAAGACTTCTACACCTGGCTGTTCGCGTCGGTGGAAAAACTACTGGTTAGTCTACAATTTTCAGGAGAGATGATAAATAAAGAAAAACAATAATTTTACTATATAATTTTCACTGGTCACATTGTTGGTAAGCTTATTCCTTATGTGATTTATGTTGGTTTTGAAATAATAATTCAACTAAACATTAATAAAGAAGTTAGAGAGAACTATGATTGAATAATGGAATTTTTAACTCCAAATGAAACGTTAAATGGGACTTTGGTGTGATGCAAAAGACAAATAAAAAGGCAGATATAACGATACCCAAGTGTTTCAGATAGAGTGAGATGATGCCATGATGGTGTTGCAGGACTACCAGAAGGCGTTGATTCTCAATGAAGACTGTGAGTCGCAGTACGCGCTGGACTTCCTGCTGGAAACCTTTAATGACATGCGCAACAGGCAGCAGTGGTTGACGGAGGGTGATAGGAGGCTGCTGCAGCAATTTAGTGGCAAGTGAATGTCGTCAAGATTTGTCATCACAATAACAACTATGTCATCAAGATTTGTCATTACAATAACAACCACGTCATCAAGATTTGTCAATTTGTTGCTCATTTCATGTCAAGATTAAAAACCAGCGTTAAACGTGGTTATGTTGAGCCACTTAGCACGTGATCCTGACGTCATGCATGATCTGTCTGCAGAGAACGAGGCAGAGCTCGTCAAGGCGAGCGAGGACAAAGAAGACTCGAACCCCAAGCTGAAGATGCTAGAAGATATTTTGCTTAGCGTTTTGGACAAAGAAGGGGTCAGTTCGGCCTGTGATCGCCTCGATTTTCATGTTGCATGTCAGCGCATTTCTCTGATATCAGATAGAGTTGACATGTCAATACACGGGATCATTTAAGGTTTGTCCCACAACATGTTTATCCTCAGTGGGTGCATAAGACGGGTGCCAATAAAGCCGATCTCACCCGTGGTGGGTGCGTCTACTGAGATAAGCAGGAAGAAAGTCATCGGCTGAGGCGGCGTGTAAAACGCTTACAGACTCGGTTTTAATCAACACTTAAAGATACCAAACGTTATTTAGAAAAATTTGCTTTAAATTTTTTTCTAATTTAGTTATCTAATGAATATTTGAAAAGAAACAGCATAAGCGCTTGCTAAATAGTGCATGGTATATTTGTTATCTAAGAGGTTGTCTTCTCTCCACGACCAGAGTTCCCGTCACCAAAAGCAAGCTCGTCTTTAAGAAAAAAGTGTTTAATCTGCATAAAATTACACTATCCTTCACTTTATCCGCTTTAAAGTATATATACGTACAGAGATTATCTGGAGCTTCTACTTAATGCGTAGAAACATAAACACTTTAAGTAAAAGGTGCAAAATATTCAATATTAAAAAGTAAATATTTACTGACATAAACGTATTGGAAAAAGCTTATACTTAAAAACAACATTTGAAAATGTATCTAAGATCTAATAATTACAAAAATACATTTGGAGTAACTCGTGTTTCGGGATCCGTAATGTAGAACATAATCGTTTTTCAGGACAACGTGTCGTGTATGGTGTTTGTGCGGTCCATAGAACTGACCAAGGCCATCCATCAATGGATCGAAAAACATCCTGTACTCCACAAACTAGCCCCAGGACGTATCATAGGAACCAATGTTTCTGCCAAAAGCTCAGGTAATAGTTGTTAATCCGTACAAATGGTCAGCACTACGAAATGTAATCAGTAACAATTGTCAAATAGTAAACGTCTAGGGAAATTTCGGCGGACCGAATACACTGATAAAGACCAGTCGAGGGTCTCAGGGGTGAATAAATAAGAATACGAGCGAGTTCATGATTTTACAAGAGAAAAAAAAAATCAACTCGTTGTCTTGACATGTTTTATGGTTTTGAAAATGTGTCCACTTGTGAATTTCCATGAATGCATAGGCAATGTGTATTCCCAAATGATCTTCTGAAGATGTAACATTGTATTTTATTCATGTTGACGACGCAGAATGTTGATTTTGCTTTAGTTAGCTGTTTAATAAAATGATGGAACATGTAGTATGCTATTTAAGGGTAATTTTTCAAAAATTTTCTGCTTCTCTTTCTGATTCTGAAACAAACTCACTCGCCAACTGCGTCAGGGATGACAAAAGCTCAGATAGGAGATGTGCTGGTCAAGTTTAACAACGGCGACCACAAAGTCGTTGTGTGCACATCGGCGGCAGAGGAGGGGCTGGACTTCCAGGCCTGCTGCTTGGTGATCCGTTACACGTTCGTCAGTAATGTCATCTCCATGATACAGTCGAGAGGTAAACAGTATTAGTGGCAGCGTGGACTTACTGCCCCTAGCAGAGACAAAGCCTGATTGTAGACATCCATCTGTCCATTCATATCAATCCATTCACATATCCATTCCACTCTCTCTCTTTGTTAGTTTTTATGAAAGCGACATATGAAATGTTTTTTAGATGTCAGCACATGCAAATGTTTTACATGCATACATCACCGACAGAAGATAATGTCAAGGTTAGGGGTTGTTTGTTCTTTGTGAATGTCAAGGCCGCGCACGGCGAATGAACAGCCAGTACTGCGTGCTGGACGACCTCCAGGGAGGGTGCGTGAGAAAGGAGAATGAAAACCTGGCCAACGAGGCGCTGATGCAACAAGCCGTGGAGTGCGTCCAGAAAATCATGGAGGACAACCCCAACGACTTCCGGAAGTCAATGCTCGAGCGTCAACAGTCTCAGGTGCTGGCCCGGAAACTTGCCATGGGCGCCACCGTCACCAAGAGAGAACAAGCGGGCTTCTCCACAAAAGTCTACTATCTCCGCTGCCGCAAATGTCGTGAGAAGGTGTTCACTTCTTATGACATCAGGCTATTTGGCCAGGGCTCCCACACCCTGACAGATGACCATCTACACCGCAAGTGGACCAAGACTCGCGAGCTGCCCATCCCCCAGCAGTGGACAATGAAGATGGAGCGCATTGCTAGCGTTTGCTGTAAAAGCTGTGGACATTACTGGGGCAGTCTGGCCAGGTACATCCCCAGCGGCAACGAGTACCCGATCTTGAGTCTGGAGCATTTCATCCTGGAGGATATGGCCAATGGAGCAGAGATTTCGCGAAAAGTGAAATGGTCGGATATGTTGTTCAAAGTTCGAAAACTTACTGAAGAAGAAGCGGAGAAACTGTAATTTGCTGTAAATACATTTCAAAATACACTGGGAGTTGAAATTTAAAAAAAAAAAAAAAAGACTATGGCAAAATGTATCACAAACAGTTTTGATCATGGGTGACATTTTGACACGCTTTTATCAATGCTTTCAGAAAAAGAGAAAATCTCCACAATTTTGACTGGTTAATGAACATTTTTGATAGAAACACTAGGCTGTTAGAGGCGTATATTTGAAGTACTTTATGATATGAAATAAAACTGAATGCATCTATTGGCGTGCCGATTACTAGATTAGTAACAACAGAACACGATTGCTTGACTGGCAATCAGAGATCAGTGTATGTAATATAGTGATCTACTGGTATAAAGCGTGCTTGTTAACAGTTGGAAGTTTTCTGTTCTGTGCAATCATGATTGACTTTTTTAATTTATACTCATATCTCTATACCACATTCATCATTATCAAGAAAACTGACACAGGTTGCAAGAACTTAATAATTCTTATTTATGGCTGATTAATGTTTGTCAAAAATAAGTGCCACTTTGATAAAGTTCAATGAGACGAAAAAGACCGCTGAAAACATTTGCAGAATCAGGACTAAGAACTGTCTTGTCAAGCCATTTTTTCATCAATCTAATGAAGGTTGCATCCTGAGTTAAAATGTCTCCTTTGGATTGCTTGACTACATCCCTGCCTCAATCTTAGCTGGTATCTGCTATCGTGTCTACATATGCTTCATCAGCTTTGGCTAGCCACTCTGGCATCTCTCAGCAGTCTTGGGTGTTCAACTATCCCTCATCAGTTCTAGGTATCATCTAAGACCAATCATTCATTAGTCTCGCTGCTGAGACGTATTGCCTTCCTCCTTCGTCTTGAACGTCCCTTCAGAAAAAACCCCATCTCCATTGCCTCCTGCTTCACTATGAAAGGCTGACATGTCCAGTTCTGTAGTGGTGATTTTAAAAAGATCTTCCAGTCTAGTTTGCCGTTGGTAGTAGTTGTTGGTAAGGCATTGAAGAAAACATAGCACACAAATCCTACCGTCATATCATCATGTGATCAAAGCCAGAATCGACTCATGTCTGTTAAAAACAACATTCACCCATGGACTGACAGCGCGCGTCACCTCAGCTGACCTAAGTGCACTTTATGCAGTATGTATACTAAATAATAAGTAACAAGTCGATCATTAGCATAAAAAGTAACTATGAGGACAATAATTGGTTACAATAATTCTGTGCAATTCATTGTGTTTCTGTGACAAACATGATAAAATAGTATCCGCTCTACAGTTTATTGTGTAGGTTGTTTTTAGTGACAGATAGTATGTAGCATCACATTGCTGACAAGTTCCTGTCAAACATGCAGGCACATTACTCTCGATACACAACTGGATCGGGTATGTTCCCCCCCCCACCCCCCCACCCTGTGTAGATGCTCTATGACTTGTAAATGAGGGACAGAGTCTAAAAAAAATTAACATAAACTTGTAGACTCCCGGCCTTACTCTCTCCGATATTTGCATTGTGTGAAGTCCAGTTTACGAATGTAATAGAACCGTGGGATATCTGCCGTATAAATTACTTAATCTTGACTGTTTCCACCAACATTTTAAAGTCAAAGTTTGCAGATTAGCTTTCAAAAAGTTAAATTAAATTTGTACGATTGTCCTCACGAACATCAACTTACTCCTCACTTCATTCCCACTCCAGCCGCGTTTCTCAAGGTTCGTTTGCAATGTGTCACAGAAAGAAGGCAAATGAAAGTGTTCGGTGGTACAGCGTTATAAAAATAAAAAGTGCAGTTGTCTATGTCTTGTAATATATACAGTGGTACCTCGACATACGAGTGCCCTGACATACGAGTGTTTTGAGATACGAGCCGCCGAGCGAGCGATATTTTGCTTCGAGATAAGAGCAAGATTTGAGATACGAGGAATCGCACACTACACCGCTGCACACGACCCCAACATTTGGGGCGGATGTTGGTGTCGTGTGCAGCGTCTAACAGTTTCTCCCACCTCAGACTAGACCTCAGTCTGTACGTGTGCTTGTTTCCCTCGTTTTCGAAGCATTTTTTATAAGTTGGGTTCGCGTTTTTTTGCTTTTGGTACATTTACAAAACATTATCCCATTTATTTTTGTAACCATGGGTCCGAAGAAGAAGATGATGTCTATTGAATTAAAGCGCGAAATCGTAGAAAAACATGAGCAAGGTGTGCGAGTAATTGACTTGGCGAGGATGTACGGGTGTAGCACATCAATGATAGGTACTGTGCTTAAACAGGAGTTGATAAAGGGTACAACGCCAGCTAGGGGCGTTACAATAATTTCTAAGCTCCGGACTTCTCTCCATGAAAAGATGGAGAAACTATTGACTGTGTGGGTGACAGAGAAGCAGCTTCAAGGAGGAACCTTAACACAAAGCATCATGTGTGAGAAGGCGCGAGCGATTTACGGTGATTTGCTGAAGCAGATCCCACACACTTCCACAAACGAAGAATTTAATATGGTTTTATAGAATATGTATTTGTTATTCATAAATAAATGTTTCTTCTTGTAAATACACTTTTTCTTATTCAAAAACACTTAACAAAAACAACTGAGGTGGTGTTTTGGGAGCTGGAACGGATTAATGGCATTTCAATGAATTTCAATGGGGAAAATTGCTTTGAGATACGAGCAATTTGACATACGAGCAAGGTTACGGAACGAATTAAACTCGTATGTCGAGGTACCACTGTATATCCGTGTGCGGACGTTTTGCCGACGGACGTTTCGCCGCATTATGTCAGAGAGAGAGACAGAGACAGAGAGAGACAGACAGAGAGAGAGAGAGAGAGCGCTTACTTACTTCTCAAAGAATGAAAGTAACTACTAGATTACACAATAATTCTTTATTTCAAACAAATTTTACACACAGACTTCACAGACAGTTCACTTTGATTGTCACAGATTATGCACAACAGCTTTGAGAAAAAACATTGATACAATGGCGAGAGAAATGTGTGAGCTAACGGTTCACATGAGGAGGGATAGTGAGAGAGAGTTCACTGATACATTGATACAATGGCGAGAGAAATGTGTGAGCTAAGGGGCGTCACACACTTGACTTCGGCTAAAGGTCCGTGTGAAATGCCGAAATGAAGTGCCCCGCGCCGAAACGTCCAGCGACGAAACGTCCGTGTACCTATATATCAAGCTATAAAGAAGTAGAAAATACATCTACTAACTTTTACATCTTGATGAGTGGTTACACAACAGGCGCACTCAGTGGTCTCTGTTTTGTTTAGCGTCCATGATTATTGTTGTGTCTCTGTCTTTGTTTTTGCTTTGGTTTTGTTTTTGTTTCTTTTTTTTTAGTGTTGGAACGGAGGCGCTTTAAAACTCCCTTTGATGATGGGTTATACACTCTCTCAATACACTTTACTTAGATTTTGTTGTACATTGTGTCTGCATGTCTGTGTGCTTTGAAGGCGCAGTGGTTGACTGCCCTATATGTGAACTCCCTGTATGTATATGTGCGTGTGTGTGTTATTCAATACACAGCTTGACTTCAAATGACAGACATTTCTTTTGTATATAAATACCTATATATATATACTCATACACCCATATATATGCATTTGCGTGCATGCGTATACACACACACAATCGTTCTCACAATTCGAATAAGTTGTATAAAAGCACCAAATATGACTAAGGTGAACAGTTCATGTAGCCAACACTACCACGAACAACAGTTGATGTAATCGTCTGAAACAAACATTTCATCTTCAAGTAGGGATGACAATCGCATAAGGTAGACTATTATTATAGCAGCTTGACAAGTGTGTTGTGAGGGGATGGGGAGGGAAGGGAGTAGCCCCCATGCACAGCCCAGTCCCCTGATAGCATCATGACTAGCAACACTAGCTGCCTGCTCTGACACTTGACATCAGTCGTCTGCCGACATCATCAGCCCAGACGACCAACAGCCCGAGTGCACTCAGCCATGCAGCCAGCAAACACTATCGCGGCTCATCCTTTCCAGCAGCTTGTTCATCACACCCCGGGTGGTCTACTGCGCACATTCACACTAATGATAGCAGGTCTGCAGCGGTGCAGATGACAGTTTTATCCCAGTGTCCAAGGTGTCCCACCTTTTCTCGCCCGAGGCTCGCACTGGACATGAAATGACATCTCGTGGGCCTCAGCATGGAGGTTTGGCCAGGAACATGTTAAAAATGAAATGATGTCTGGTTAAAATGAGGCTGTAGGTTGGGCACCCCTGTATTGTCCACTATTACAACACACACTTCATATGTTAATGCTGAAATGGCGAATTGTTAAAAATAAGGACAAAATAATGGTAATAAATTTAACTTAGAAAACGAAACAAATTGTCAATCTGTGCAATCAGAACAATTTCTTTAACAGAAAATCTCTTCGACTTTCGATCCTTCACCGACAAAATTGTGCAGCCAGTGAGGAAAAGTCTGTTTATTAACTGATGACATGACGAGGGCTGTGTGGTAAGGACAGGAAGCTGTGTGGAGATAACAGGGGACTGTGGTCTGATAACACAACTGTGTGTAATAACAGGGAAGGTGTGTATAATAACAGGGAACTGTGGTCTGATAACAGAACTGTGTGTAATAACAGGGAAGCTGTGTGTAATAACAGGACAGCTGTGTGTAATAACAGGGCAGCTGTGGGGAGCTGTGATCTGCTCGGTACTGCTTGTCTCAGTGCAGTCTTGCTCAGAACTGGGGACAAGCATTGCATTGAGTGGATGTCAGTGTGAAGGATGTTGCATTTCGGCTACATGAATGTAATGTTAGTCAACATACATGTCACACAACGGCTACATCAGTTATTTCTCTAGTTAATATCCACGTGGAATCCATTTGTGACAGAAGTAGACCGACACTAGGTGCACACAAGCGTGAAGAACACATTGAAAAACTGTTAGAAAAGAAAATAATTTTCTTAAAAGAGAAAGACCGAGCGAGAAAGATAACCTTTGTAATTAGAATAAGCTCATGAGTGTGTTTCATTTGCAACTAACGGTCCTCCTAAAGTATTTAAAACTGCTTAATTACTACATTAAGACAAATCAAATAGAGGAACAAAATGAAGGTATAATGGTAGGAACTATTTACAGACAGTTGTGCAACGCTGATGTAGCTACAAAGCCTGTTGTTGTGGTCGTGCTGTGTTGACACGTGTAGAGACCTCAGCAAGTGATTAGAGGTCTGATACATCAAGTGAGCATGGGGAGAGAGATGGCGAGATAGACAGACGGAAAGAGGGAGTAATGTTACTCAATTATTCCACATTTGTTCTCGATTCTAATATATGGCTTTTCCGAGATTGCCTGATATTGTGTTGTATAAATACAGGTTGTGGCTGTTGTAGCGGCATCGTCCGACCTGTGTGCCGTAGACATGAACAAGGTAAGCAGCACTTACAATGATGTTTGCTGTTCTGAGGCTGGGGGCAGTTCCGCTTTTACATACTTTCAGGCATTTTATAATCTAAAATTGTTTTAAGAATATAAAAGCATTTTTCCAGACCTGTGTTGCTGTCAGCATGTTAGTGTGTGTGTGCTTGTGTACTCGTGTAGATGTCAGAAGACAAATATTCAACAACAGCGATCCGCTAATTTGTTTTAGAACACTTTGATGTGCAACTAGCCCCCGATGCTTGTCTCTTTTCAACTGTGTGTTTAATTAATATCACTGAAGACAGTAAATTTTAAAGAAAAGGTTTGTCAGATATTTTAAAAACATTTACATTTCTAGTTAGTCTTTGTTTTGTTTCTATGACGACTGAAGGAGAGTTGAGTGTAAAGCTGACCTACAGCTTCCACTGATCTTGTGCTTTGACTTAATTCTTTATTTAGTGTGGTTTATGTTGAGCACATAAAATACAGCACATTTCTGTAATAAATTATATGCATTGGGATCAAAACATTACAGACAAGTATACATCAATAGAGGCATAACATTACCCACAAAGCTTACCAGTCCCAGTAAAGTAGGAGACGACAGTTTCTACAGTAATGTAAGTTCTTACTATGTAGCAGTCACATGGAATCGCTCATTTGTCTTTATTTCATTCTGTTTCGCAGAAGGATCCAAACAATTTCATTATTTTGTATGTTTCCTCTAGTTAAATATACACTGTTAGTGTAGATCGCTTATTATCTGCTTTACGGTTAGAACATAGTTCGGTAAACACTTTTCTCCATTCTGTGACAACGGAGTTTCCTGTCCATGTACAGCAACTGTTAGTTATTCCACTGACCTGTGTTACAATCTCATGATGATGCTGAGAACCTTTGTGCTGGGTATCTAGGGTAGATCGCTCTTAATTACAATTTGTAAACTGAAATAGTTTTGACTATGTCGAGTATATCCACTATAAAATTATACAATACTGTACACCTTTCTGAAGCCGGGGTTTATAATTTGTTTTACTAATTTTAGCCTTGATTGGGATGTCACAGGATGAATACAATAGTATGATAAGTAATTACATCCAACAAGTCTTTATTAGTTCCTAACACATCTTTCTAATTTGTTATCATATCCAGTACAAGTTAAAAGTATATTTATTAACTTCAGACAAGTTAGCGTATCTGTTAGTGACAAATCAGTTCATTGCCCTACATCTCTTGCGATCATTCATTTATTATACAGCTACGTGTATCATTTTAGCTGTAGACAGGTAGGTGTATTAGAAGAGAGCAATACAGGTAAACAGAAGTTTTATAAGTCATCTGCAATCTTGTCATGTTCATGTGCAATGTGTGTACATCACGTGCTGCTCATTTCATGTTCATGTTCACCTTCAAGGTGTGTACCTCACCTGTTGGTCATTTGATGAGCAGGTGCAAGTCCTCCTGAGTCTTCTCGTCATCATTCTCCCTCACCATGCTGACGCAATCACGTGCGCATGCGCGACTGATGCGGTGAGGTGCCGAAGTTCTCCTGGAATCTCGAACACACAAGTCCATGTCATGTACCCTGGGGAGTGCCTTGAGTACCTGGGAGAGAGCACTCGTGCTGGAGCTTACTTATGGAGGAAGATCCGTCTCAACAATGATGACGTTGCCTGGGTTCCTAGTGACTGGGTGGAATTAAAGTTCAAGTTTTTCTCTTGCTGAGGTATGTGTTACTACTTTATAAAATTTATTTCTGTATGAAAAAATATATATTTTACATCCAAACAGGAGAATAGTTCTCCTTTGTTTGTCTGTGGTGGGGCCTCCCTAGATAAGGGAGGTGAGGAGATCAGTAGTTTTCTGTTCTCTGACGTCTGTCCCTACTTTCACAGAGTGCTCTCGTTTTGACAGTGTTTCTCTTTCTCTCTCTCCCACTTCTCCTCCCCTTTCTGTTGCAAGTTCATGAAGTTTGATAAAACGTAAATTACGACCCAAATCCGACAATCAAGTGCCTCTTCTATTTCTCTGAATAACTCTGAAACTTCTGTTCATCTATTTCTGTTACCAATCATGGTATCTTTAGACCGCGGACAAAGTTCACACGTGTGACTGCTCTTCATCAGTTTGACGATGACAATGACAATGATACACTTTATTTTTCCCAATGGGCAGTTTGAACATGGGAATTTTGCAATGTCTGCTCTTAACAAGGTATCACAAGAGAGCTCTAAACACTTCACAATGTTTAATAATGGCAAGAATAAATGGTCTCGTCGCACTTTCATCCAAATTAAATCCTTCAGGAGGCAGCACACCAGCGAGCGATTTAATTTTCTCCTTGAACTGTACTACAACAATTTCTGTGCATATCCACCCGAACCGAAGCAAGCTGGCGAAATCGAATCCCACCACTGGACAAGAGCGATCACGTGACATGCACAACACCAGTCTCATCACACTTTTCATCGCTCAGCTCAGTGTTTCTACTGCAGTGTAGGCTGAAACCGCTGTCCGCTGCTGGTCTCCCTATTTCACCTTTGACCTCAAAGTTAACTAAACCGTTGTTTTACTTAATTCTTCCTGTAGAGTATGTGTGAAGTTTGTTTGTTGTTGTTGTTGTTGTTGTTGTTGTTGTTGTTGAAGAAGATAGTTGTCAGGGTGCCTGGCTCATTGGAACTGCCGCCTTTGATTCTCTGCCCTGCTGTCTTAGTATGACAGTGCCAGCCTTTCTCACACAAACACACATACAAACACACACACACACACAAACAAACAAACACACACACACAAACACACATACAAACAAACACACACACACAAACACACAAACACACATACAAACAAACAAACACACACACAAACACACAAACACACAAACACACATACAAACAAACACACACACAAACACACATACACACACACAAACACACATACAAACAAACACACACACACACAAACACACACACTTGTAACTTTAACTCTGCCTCACTTCCGTTGTCTCTTCCTGTGTGTTCCTCATTGTTTGTGTGCTCCATACCATGGACTGCCACACGATTCCAATTCTATACCCGGAGACTGGTATTTAAGGACTGTCTACCCCTTAGTCTGGGTGTCTAGCTTACAGAGTGCTCTCTGGTCAGTCTTCCGTGAACTTGTTTTTGTTTGTGTCTGTGTGTTTGTGTCTGTGTGTTTGTGTCTGTGTGTTTGTGTCTGTGTGTTTGTGTCTGTGTGTGTGTCCTACGTCATCCCATAAACTTTGTGTGCTGCTCTTGTGCTCTCTTCATGTATTATTTGAATTCATTTTATTCTTCCACCTACCCGCCTAACCGGCATATGACGAGTACAGAATTTCGGTGATGTATGAGGTT
>SRHC01000715.1:65727-79566 GCA_004794325.1 Pomacea maculata
ATTTAGTGCCAGAGTGTCTCTCTTTTTCTCTCTCTCTGCACCTCTTACTTCCCATCTTTCCTCTCCACTATCTCATCCTTTTGTTCTTTGTCACTGGCTCCTACCTGTATCTTCTTCGTCTCCTCTTAATTTCTTTAAACGTCCCTCCATAAGTTCATCAAAAGCCGGATGTAAGGAGCATACGTGCCATCAGACGTCATGCGCTGTTTGTCTTGTCATCAGGTGGCAGTTAGAGGAACTTCGCCCATTGACCCTGGACTCCAGGGCCTGTCCACAA
The DNA here is from genome assembly GCA_004794325.1 of Pomacea maculata. Taxonomy (NCBI): domain Eukaryota; kingdom Metazoa; phylum Mollusca; class Gastropoda; order Architaenioglossa; family Ampullariidae; genus Pomacea; species Pomacea maculata. The sequence continues at coordinate 66,005 of SRHC01000715.1, forward strand.
CATCTCGACCTTCTGGGCGCCAGTTTCTTTACACGACACTCAGCGACCGACTTTCTACTCAGGTCTCTGCCAAAAGTCACGTGAGCTCCAATGATGACTCCTGGTAGACATGTGATCAAGTTACTTTTGTGACACCCACCATTTTGTTAGTTCGGGTAGAGCCCGTCAGGCCAGAAGGGCTGTGAAAAATAAAGCTGTTCAGCAAACAAAAAAGACATTCATGTGTTTCACTTTGAGCCCAAGTTTTACATGTTATAGTCCATCAAACAACTAAAACAGAATGACTTGTCACGCCGCTGTGACTTGCAATGACTACACGTGACTTGCAGTGACTTGTAGTGAGTACACGTGGCTTGCAGTGACTATATGTGACTTGTAGTGACTTGCAGTAAGTACATGACAGCAACAGCCTAAAGTCCTGTTATTCACCTGCCACACAGCAGATGTTCACAGTTTTATTACATAGAAGTCAGTTGAATCTTTAACCTTTAGATTTGCGATGAACCCGAAGTGAATTCGCTTTGACCGTAGACTTTAAGCCTAGTCATGACCATAAACTTTATGGTACTAAATATTGATGGTCAACTGTAGCGACCGGGGACTTGTTGGAAGTTGTTTTGACACCAAACTGTCATCGAGGGTCTTTTGGCTCTTAATTAACCATAATGGACCGTGGTCTAGAAACTGATCGCCGCCAACTGTCTGAGCCCACAGCAAGCTCCGTCGTCTTCACGTGGAGTTTACGTGGTGAAAACAAAGTCCAAGCAACATTGAACGTGACCAAGGACTTTGCAGGAGCAGGGTACCCACCTCCATGGGACACCACAAACCTCTTATCAAGGAAGCTGCGCCAGCTGACCTTTCTTATCGTGTTGATATGGGATAAGAAAAGCAAGAGAGAAATTCTATGAAAAGGCACATCAGCAAAGGTCCTCTAGATAAGTAAAGTTAGTTGAGGAGTCAGGTGTACCTTTCCCACAAAACTAGGAGAAAGCAATATCATGAAAAGCACCTTTTTGTGAGCGTCTTATTGTGCAAACAAAACTAGAGTGTTAGAACCAGTTCGGGATTTGTTTTTATTCAGGTTCATAGTAATAGAGCCCATGAAATTGTTTTCCATTTTACATCTTTCGTAAACTTGTTTTATGTGATAACTTTAAATGGAAAATAGCAATTGCCCCAACCAGTGTCGACTGGGTTGGCAAGCCTGAAACACATAAAAGAAAGGGGGTGGGGAAGGGTATGGAGCAGTGTACAGGTGTTTATGAGGTAAACAGCCTAAAGTTCTAGCCTATCATTCCAAGAATATTGCTTGTTGATAAAAACATGATACTTGTGTTGTGTCTGCTGAGTTACAGTCAATATTTTCTTTTAGCCACAATTTTCAAAATAACTGTCGGCTAAATGAATGAGTTTCATAAAGCATTGTTAGCTCCGCCGATGTTGCCTAACTGGCATTTTACGAGTACATAATTTCCGTGATGTAATAGGTTCACAGTTTGTCTCAGTCATAATTTTAAGAGACAGAAAAGCGAAGACTTCAGCAGAGCGTCCACCCTAGGATCTTCGCTCATCCACTGTGGGTTGCAGGAGGCTGCCCGACCTTGTGTACCACTCGAGTTCCAGCAACGGAATTTTCAGATATTACCTTTACCTAAGTCCCGTGAATACAAAAATCAACTCCTGTTAGACATCAGAGAAAGTTAATTTTGTGGGACCCAGCATTTGGTTCGTTAGGTTTGTTGGATTCTTTTGGCTCAGAAATGTAATTGAAATAAATCCGTCTCGCAAGCAAGTGTCGTGTGTTCGTTTTTAACTTAGGTTTATCGTGTTCTAGACACGTGTGACATAACGACAACGTCTGCCAGTCAAGCTGCGTGCTTCCTCGTTGATCGACATCAAAATACTACACACGCCATCAATGATGTTGAATGAATGAATTCATGCTGTTAAATATCACCGAATAATTTAAGTCTTCACCTGGTTTTTTGGCTGAATCATTTACACACGGAAATAAATAAAACACCATTCAAAAGCGTATATACTCTTCAAAATACGAACCGTCTTGTTCCCTGATGCCTTCTAATCACCTTCCTTGCCTCTTAGGTATTCACCAGTGATATTTATATATAGTGATATTTATAGCAAATTGTAAATAATAGCAATTAGCAACGTGTGTTAAAGTATGGCAACGCACTTAAAACATAACAATGAAGACAATGCACTTTGAAGTTAATAGTTAAGATAAAGCACTTTCACAAGAACAGTCGGACATGATGTTTAATATAGTTGCAAAACAACATAGCAGACGGTTTTCTGTCACGACATTGTCAGAACCTCAGCTCGCGACACTTGCACTTTCTTTCTCTCAACACACAAACGATCGCGAGTTTTTGCTTTTCTTATAAAAGTTAACAAATAAGTAAAACACTGTCACTGACCCAGTCTAAGGGAAGCCCGCCAAGGAGGATTAACACTCTTATGAAAATAATCTACGAACATCAACTCGTACATACATTCAGTCTCGCACGCGGTAGTTGTCTCCCTTTAACTGACAACGTTTATTGCATATTCCTCTCAGTTCTAGTTGAAGATTGAGTGCTTTCTGTGATTTTGATGACCTTGGTTACAGGGAAACACTGACTGCGGCTGAGAACGACAACGTCTACTACTACATCGCCATTCGCTGTTTGACATCGGCATTCACCATGAAGCAAGTGGGCTTTGTCTCGGCCCATGCTGTTAGTCCCAGAGTGTCAGACAATGTACAGCCATGTACTTAGACAATGTAAGTCTTGTACTTAGACAATGTACAGCCATGTACTTAGACAATGTAAGTCTTGTACTTAGACAATGTACAGCCATGTACTTAGACAATATACAGCCCTGTACTCTGTCCTTATGTAGCGAAGTCTCGTTGTGAATGTCCTATAGTCGTGCAAGCAAACATTACGAGTCAACTTTTAATGTGTTCATTGCCGAAAATAGTAGAACATCAAGTAGAATATTTATTATTTCGAGTATACAACAGAAAAACATATTAAAAAGTTTAAAGGCCCTTTTGCTCTTTTCGTGCAGATGCAAGAGCGTATTTCTAAGGGAGGCAACGTTTCCCTTCTTCAAAAGTAAGCAACCCGCTCTCTTGTCTCCCTTGCCCTGATCTGGCCGAGTGTTCAGGCAGCGTATTACTGATTGTTCTAGAATTGAAGATGGTAGAGCTGGTGTTGTTATTATTTGTTGGTCTGGCTGAGAGTGCAGCCTACTTACCTGTGATGCTGTGGGATAAAAGTTTGATTTGAATTTGAACTAGAAATTATAGCCTGCATCACCTGTCAAACATTCACACGATCTGATGTTTGTGAGAAGTGAGTTGTTGGGAGACTCGACGGTTCTCAGGGATCAGTTGTTTGTGAGGGAGGAGCCAGTAGCCTCTCTAAGGATGCTCATGCCACTCAAGTAATTTGACAAATTCATGTTGAGTACAGCAAGGCGAAATCTGTTGCCTTTTGTTTTTGCTTCGTTATCCCGTGATTTAAAGAACTTTTTGCTAGAAAATATTGATGGCCGTCAATTGTTATTGAGTTCAGCTACTTGTGTCAGGATATTCATATTTTTGTATGATAATGACATGACGTTGTGATATGTTCTATGAAAAAATACTGAAGCATTCAACGGCTTGTTTGCATAGTATGCCAGGTGGTATTTGTTTGTTACTGTAAAGACAAATCAAGTGACTGTTTATGTAAAGGCAAAATGCGTAAACTACATGTTAACGTGTAAGCAATCTTGAGGTAGTGTGTGGTTTATTCAATTACAGGACTATTCAACTCAATTATAACAATAATTTCTCAGCTGCTCGAAAGAATCAATAGGTCGTTCATATCGGCAATGTTCTCAATCCTCTGTATATGTTAAAACTTTTTACTTCCTGCACGTATGGATATCGATAAGATGATCGATTCTATATTGACTTATAGGAAGCCTGTTGTTTTTGTATCTAACTATAAAGTTAGAAGTCGTTTATTTGGCATGTACGTATAAAAATGATTTATTGACTTATATGAGAAGAGGACACACACACACACACTAGCATTGGAATTACAGACCAGACTACAATGAGGCTTCGCGGAAAACACCTAACAATGTGTAAAGACCATCTTTCATGTGCCTGTGAGGACAGACTTAGCATCCCACAAGTGTTGTTGGAGTGCAGTGAAAGCAAACTAGAAAGAGAAGGACTAAAACACACTTTAGACCAGGGGTGGGCAATTAATTTTCCCAATGGGGCCGCATGAGAAATTGGGATTGCTTTAGAGGGCCGGACTAATATAGTTAACTCAGTTTTACCCAATACTGTATATATAGTATATATAGTGTATATACTGGCGGGCGGGCCGGCCTTTGCCCAGGTCTGCTTTAGATAAATGCAGACTGGCATTAAATAGCTCAACCCAGCTAAAGAACTATAGCATAGTCTACTTTCAACAGTAGCACCAATAGCGACAAGCCATCCAAACTTTAGACTAATATAAGATAGGCAAAGAGTTAAAACAGGACAACATAACCATTAAAACAGAAAAAACCGAAAAGTGCCACAAAGCCAAGTAATGTAGAAAAGAGCAACACGAGGGACACAGCAGTCAATAAAGTTCACCTACACCCACCTCCAGGCTCCCTCGGCACTAGCAGCAGGTGACAGCAGCATGAAAAGAGGTTGACAAACACAGTTCACACCAAAATAGACTTGAAAACCTCCTAGACACCAACAAGAAAATACCCATGTGACCGTTAAAATAATGGGGTATGTTGTTGTTGTTGTTGTTGTTGTTGTTGTTGTTGTTGTTGTTGTTGTTGTTGTTGTTGTTCGTTGACGGTTAGCAGGTTAATCTGCAACGCCAGTACAACGGTAAAGTTTGGTTCGCATTGAATTTGCGAAACTAAGACTTCTAGCTAACAAAATATCAAAGGCTACAGCCTACAGGCAGCCTAGTGATGAGTATAAGCAATCAAGGAATAAATCCACAGAAAGGTGCGCAAAAAGAATGCAACAAGAAAATACAATGCTATTTACGTAAACAGATGGTCTGATCAAAGAGGACACCGTTGGTTCTGCGGTTGATGTTTCTAATATTGCCATGACATTCACACAGCGACTCGTGTTACCTGGGGAGAGCACAAAGAAAACAGCAACCCTTCCCCCTCCCGTCACCCACATCCCCCCAATATCCCCCAATATCCCTATACCCCACAGTGCAAAGTCACCGACAGGGGACCCACTTTCACATTCCAAAATCAACAACAATTAGAGAATGTGTAAAACATTTTTTTCATCTGAAAACTTTATTATCTTTCGAGGACTCTGTCGCATATCTTAAGTTTAAAGCCTTAAATACTAATGTACCTGTCCAGACAAAACGGCTTAGCGATATACAACGGTTACAATGACACTATTCTAAGTATAAAACATGTCATACAGGGGACGAATTCCACTACATGCTAGTCTATGATTACTTCAAGGATTAAAGAGAGAAAAAAATTCATCAATTTTATTTTTAACAGTTAAATATAAAATATTCTCTTCTGTTCCCCAAGAAGTATGTGCTGAGAAAAATATCTAATTCCTCCAAAATCATTTGATAAGTGATGAAGCTGGTTCAAGTCATGTAAATTCAGTATAAATAGTAATAACATCATTGTCATCCTTAGTATCATTATTAGGTTTCATTTGTGTATGTAACACTGTCTTATATTCATACTTTTATTAGAGCTCTATGTAATTGATTCAAGCTATATGAGGAAATTGTATAAATGATTTTCTATTTGTGTAAAATATCAATTTTTCCAGAGCCTCAAAGAATGAATAAATAAAATTAACATTTAAATTGTAAAAATGCCCAACCTTCTAAGGAGTCGTACCCAGTCGCCATCTGGGTTCATTCGACCTTCCTGTAATCACTAGGGTATCTGCTGTACCCCAGCACATCAGCCAATCAGATTAGACTTCACCTGAATAACAATAATAATACAAAACGAGATAACAAATGTTTGCACTTCTCAAGGTTTGGTGAGATTCACTAAAGTACCAAAGATAAGCAGCACAGATAATTTAAAGAATAGTAAAGATTAAACATAGTAAACTATTTTTGTTATGTTACAAATGGAGTGTGCAGCACCATACTTTATCACACAACTCACATCACGCGCCATATTTTCACCTCGGCTGCTGATGGCCTTGGTGACCTCGTCTGCTGATGATGGTGACTGAAGCTCCTCTAGGTTCTCGGAGAGACAATCCAGTCTGTTCTAATGAGAGTGATGATGCTGTCATAAAGCTGTTCTTATTCTCTATGCTAACTGACTTTATTTAAAACGTGTTGTTATAAAATGAGAGTGATCTTTGACTAATGGGAATGGACTATCTCATCTGTATACAAAGTATGCAGTCACAGAGGTTCCAAGCACAAGGATGACAATTAGTTTCTTCCAAACACATCGCTTGCCATTTTGATATAGTCGATAGAGTGGCAACAGATCATTTTATCAAAAATGTGAGCAAAAGTGTCTAAAGTATAGATATATAAAGTAATATATAGTAATATATATACACATGTATATGGAAACGAATGCAACTGTCTGATACAGAAATTCGTGTGTCTGTTCAGCGGATGTGGACAGGTTATGGCATTGCTTTGTGCTTTCGTATCGAGGTCCTCCAAATCGTCCTCTGGAATAAGTAAAGTGTTATCCTGTCTATTTTTATATTTTCCACTCGCTTCATGCTAAGCTAACCCAGACACTAACAGGTAACCTTATTTTCTTCCACACATAAACATACAAACTTATCAACTTTACCATCAAACGATTTGGCCATCAGAAAATCCACTTCTCTGGCATCCACCAGGATGTGCTGCCTGTTGCCCCTGTGTGTTGGGTGACAGGTGTTGGTATTCAAGTGTCATTCTGTTTGCCTCATCCACGTCTCCATGCCTTGTTGCCCGCCAACCCATTGCGACACCTGGTTACTTGTCTCATTAGTTTCCTCCGCCTTGATGTGTTGTGTGGGTACACGGGTAATAGTACTAGAAAACAACAACAGCAAGACATGAGAAACCCCATTTGTTCTGTGGGTACATGGGTAAAAACACTTGTTAATCAACCAGAGGAATACATCACAAATCCCATTTACATTTTCATCCAATGCACTCCCATACTTCTGAGAGTAGAAAACGAAAAGACATTAAATCCGCAATGCTTTAAATTGTAATAGTGAATATCTTAGAAATTATCTCTGTATTTTCTGCAGATGAAAACGAGAACAGATGAGTATAATTAAGGTCCTACCAGAGCTCTCTCTGAGTTCGTGATGCTAATATTATGATAAGGAGGAGATTAAAATTCACGAAGACCACGACGATAGTGTTGAAAATGAGGCTGTAATTCATGCTGATGAGCTGTACAAATTTTAGTTGTATGTATAAACTTACAAGTAAAACTAAAACCATAAAGTAGAATAGACATGAAGATAAGACAAAATAAAGCAAAAGTGAACAAGACAGTGGAGAAACTTTGGTTGTTATTATAACGTGGAAAAATTACATTATAATCCCTTCCATTACACTTTGTTCTTTTCTCTCTTAAACCTAAATATTCTTCCAGCAACTGAGTACACTCCTATAAGTCACGTGGTCAAGACAAAATCTTCAAAACCCTTCAGGAATTTAAGTCCTTCGCAGAGCACAAGGACGTGTGCAAATGGCATTAAAGTTGAGATGGTGAGTAGGGATGACAGTTTGAGGCTGTGTTGTGGGTGACAAGTCATTGACTTAGTTCATCACTATGGCTTCTACAGTCATTTCTCACTGTCCTACATTATATTGTTTTCTCCACTTTTTATTACATAATGCATACGTGCATCCAAACGTCTCAAATGTACATGAAAAGTATTATATTTAACTTCACAAAAAGCCCACATTTCCCGGTCAACCTCTCATTGATGAAACAGAAGCACTAATCAAACCCTGGAGCAAATCATGTCAGCCACAAACATGTCCAGTGAGGCTGAGCTCAACTCACTCCTGTCAAACCACAGCACATGAGCTCATCACCTCCGTTTGCCCCTCAGGCCACATGACCACATCAAACAAGTTGCTGCTCTCCAGTAAACAATTGTTTTAACAAATTCTTCAACACCCACATTCATTCTACTAAAAACACAACCACAAAAAAATCCATAAGGGAGATAATGAAGTCCTGGAAATCAAAAATATTATTTTGTCTATAAAGCTCCAGGGCCTGTGTGGGCTGCGGACATTTCTATTTGAGCAAGCCTTGAACCAACAACCTGTTCCTAAGTTGCTTGTTTTTTGTTTTGTTTCGGTTTGTGCTTTGTTTTGTTTTTTCTCTACTTTTCCTAGTTGCATGATACTTGTACAACACTAGCTATCATACTTAGACATATTTTCAATTCCTTTTTCTCATCATTAGCTGGAAATGGAGAACAACACAGACCACACGCAGCTTTTGAGATCTGTACTTACGGTTTATTTAATACCCCGAAGTAGTTACATCTCCTATGTATACAGGGCCGTGCTTAGGGGCAGGCGGACGAGGCATCTGCCTAGGGCCCCGCGCTTCAAGGGGCCCCGCGCTTTTGATGGATATGGTAACTAGGCATATGGAAGTGTAGTAGGTTCCCTTCGTTGTAACCTATTGACGAACGTTACAAATAAATTAATCGTAGGCTTATGTTGTAATGTGTATGCAGCGTCCTGTCAATGATAAAAGACGAGATATCCCTGAGGAAAAAAGTGACTTTAGATCCCAACTAAAACCGTGTGATCGTGGCGTGAGGGCCCCGCACATGCCCTTTGCCTCGGGCCCCGCGGGGGCTAAGAACGGGCCTGTATATATATATTATTCCTTTCTGTTGTGAACAAAATGTGTTTCTAACAACGACATGTCTTCTCTTGGGAGGGAGCTTGTAGGTGGTCAACAGGTTTGGCAGCCTACATCTGTAATAACAATATGCATCAAATAAAAAGTCCACAGCCTCACACTTTTATAATATAACCAAAAAACTCTTGGGGCTTTGAAATAATTTTTCCATTTGCAATTCAAGCATGTATATTTAGTTTAGTTAGTTTATTCCCTGTTGCTCCCTTGAGGGCATAGGGCCGCAACAACACCTCGCCAGCGGACCTGGTATACGGCAGCCCCCCTAAGGGGGGTCCAGGTGGTCCATTGCCTCACTTTCTACTGCTCTTTTCCAAGTCAGCTTGTAGGTATTTGTATCTGATTCGTCCTCTAAATTGTTCATAAAAAACAGAGGTTATCTAGAGAACAGTTGTTAAACCAGATGTTTGGTTCTGTCAGCAGGAGCGGCGATTGGATGAGACCGACACAAGAAACACAACGAGGAAGCATCTAAAAATATGAGAAGATAACCCATTTGAATTTCTGAACTCGGCATCTCGCCTACTCCCTCCGTTTGTAATTAGGCGGTTATTGCACACTATTAATTAGACTGTTATTGGGAACTATTACTTTTAAGTGTGTTGAGCATTTCCCATTATAATGTGTGAATACAAGTTCAATGCAAGGTGCAGCGTTAAGATGTACAGTAGCACGTGAAAGGGAGGCAAATTATATATACAGTGGTACCTCGACATACGAGTTTAATTCGTTCCGTAACCTTGCTCGTATGTCAAATTGCTCGTATCTCAAAGCAATTTTCCCCCTTGAAATTAATAGAAATGCCATTAATCCGTTCCAGCTCCCAAAACACCACCTCAGTTGTTTTTGTTAAGTGTTTTTGAATAAGATAAAGTGTATTTACAAGAAGAAACATTTATTTATAAATAACAAATACATATTCTATAAAAACATAATAAAAGAAATAGTGAAGTGCTTACGGAAACGCTTAATTTTCGTCACTGCATGGTCTTCGCCTTTTTCGTCACGCTTTGCTCATTTTCACCTGCAGATCGTTTAAAAAAACTCTCCAAGGAGGTTTGTTTCTTCCTCTCAGGATATTGGGGAAATGAGGCAAGTTAATTTCGTTGAACCACTCCGATGCACGACCAGTTGCAACTTTTTCGGGGTGATTTTTATCCACGAACTCTACAACTTTCTCCCATATTCCCAAGATCTCCTTTATATCTCTTGTAGAGATAACCTCCTCCATCTCCATCTCTATAATGTTTAATGTTTAGTGACAATGTTTTGTAAATGTACAAAAAGCAAAAAACGCGAACCCAACTTATCAAAAATGCTTCGAACACGAGGGAAACAAGCACACAGACTGAGGTCTAGTCTGAGGTGGGAGAAACTGTTAGACGCTGCACACGACCCTAATATCCGCCCCGCATGTTGGGGTCGTGTGCAGCGGTGTAGTGTGCGATTGCTCGCATCTCAAATCTTGCTCTTATCTCGAAGCAAAATGTCGCTCGCTCGGCGGCTCGTATCTCAAAACACTCGTATGTTAGGGCACTCGTATGTCGTGGTACCACTGTATATACTTAAATCAAACAACAAACTTACATCAAGGATACTCATGTGCGCACCAACATCACAAACACACACGCGTTATCCCCTTCTCTTACATCTCTTACTTTCTTCAACTTTCCTCTATTATTATTCACTATTACTATTATTAATTATCATTAGTAGTAGTAGTAAAACGTCATGAACTGGCTCACAGGGCTGTAATATGGCGGTTTAAAAATAACCTTTATTAACGATTAATATTAAAACAGAATATGCTGTGTACAGTGGAACTTGTCGTGTACACATTGCATGCTCAGGTAGCCGCAGGAACCTGAAAAAGGTAGAACACCTGGTAACTGAGCGTCTGAACACTTTTGAGATCACATGTCTGAAACATTAACAGTAACTTATAGTAATTAGTAACAAACAATTAAAAATTGTGCTGTCTAATATTGAATCATTAACTTGCTCATTAGCCTCTTCATCATAATTACTAAACCCTCAGCTTACCCACAGGGACGAGTACAAACACTGGTCTGAGCTTTGATTTCTGTACACTCGAATATTTTTCAGTTTACAGAGCAGCTTGATGAGATTGACACATGTATTGCTCATCAAGAAGAAGTTTGATTGTCTGATTTATTAATTATCACTGATGTGATTGACGAAAAGCGAGTTTAGTTCAGAGAGCGACAGTGACACTCGTCCTCACGCGCCACACGTCACAAAAGATGAATTAGTGGAACAAATCCCACAGTCAGTGGTGTGTCGGTGTCATGTCAATAAAACCCTCATGGCCAGCCTTGATGGTCTGATAACCAACACACCTCATTAGCTAGTAATGACCAGTGGATGACAGTTTTGAATTGTCAGTGGTGTCCCCTAGACAGTTGTAAAGAAGAGGGTTAGCTCCCTTTTCGATGAACTCCTTGCTCTCTAGCTGCTTCCTCACATCTACCCAAGTGACAATTAAATAAAACCCGTTGAGACCGAGGAGAAAGCTATTTTCTTACATATGTGTTGTTTCTATTATCTTTCAACTGTAGACAGCTACCTTGACCTCCATGTTTTCTACTTTTTGTCGTGACGTGTCTTCAACAAAGACAAAACGTTGATCTCGTGTTCACAAACTTTGATGAGAGGCAGAGTATTGTAAAAAGTATTTCAATAGGTTATATGTGATCAGGACCATTGAATGGTATCTAGATATTGGTGTGTAACTGAAGTATGTTCCTTCTTAACTGCTGTGCCGATCCGTCATGATTCCTGAAGTTAATGTGTTCACTGTGTTCTGCTCGAGTTTTTAAGAACCACCTTCAGCAAGTCCATAAGTATTTATCTGATAATTGTTAAACAATGACACACTTACATCTATATGAGATTCTGCTTGATTAAAAAATCAAAACTGGAATAAAAAAAATGCTCTCCTCTGTGTTCGTGTTTCTTGTATTAACATATAACTAATTGTTCCATATTGGTGTTCAGCCGCAAGTCGGAGAAAACTTTCGTACATTGAACCTCATCGACTATGATGTGTATACTCTTTAGGGTAACCTCAAGGAGGTGCTCTTGAACTCGGCCGAAAATGTTCTCGGTCATCCCGAGGCAAAGAAGCAGCACTGGATCACAAAGGAAGTTCTCGACTTTTGCCACTGGACTTCCCTTAAGACTGAGAAACTGAAAAACCTTGAGGCAGCCTTGCTCAGTTGGCCCACGTGGTTCCCATGTCCTTTTCCTCGCTCTCTACTGTTCTTTTCCAAGTCTGCTTCGGTCTCCCAACTCTCCTCTTCCCCTGAGAGTTCTAGTCAAGTGCCTGCCTGGCCATGGTGTCAGCTGGTTACTGCAGGGTGTGTCCTAGCCACCCCATTGGCGCTTTTTGATGTCTTGGCTAGTGGCCTTCTGGTTGGTTCTTGTCCACAGGCTGTTGTTTAAGATCCTCTCAGGCCATCTTATTCCCAGAATATGGCGCAGGCATCGGTTGGTAAAGGTCTGGAGCTTGTAGTTGGTGGTGTTTGTCACTCTCCAGGTTTCAGAGCCATACAGTAGGACTGCCTTCACATTGGTGTTGAAGATGCGGGTCTTACTGCAGAAGGACGATGCTCGGGAGTTCCAGATGTGACGTAGGCTGTTGAAAGCCTGGTCTTGTTGATGTCATCTGCAAAGTCCAAGTCTTCTAGCTGTTTGGTGAAGGTCCACTGGATACCGGTGTTGTTGTATTGGGTTGTAAGATTGTTAGCGATAATGTGCAGCCCTGTCTACGCCAGTACTCACTACAAAAGGTTTAGTGAGTTTGACATTGTGAATAACTCTAAAGAACGAGTAATCGTACAACCTTTGAATTATGTTTTCTTGCTTAGAAGGTATGTTAGTGATAACATTTTACATTTAGGCAAGAAGGTTTATGTTGTAAATGGTCCTCAAGCAAATATTTTCAGTAGATGTCCCACTTTCTTACTGTAGTTTCAATAGTTTTTTGGTGCACCCACGAATTCAATCACAGAGAGTCCAGCCAGAGTAAAGCACACATTACTTACAGCTTCATCACTATTTGATAATATTGGATGTTTTAAAGCTTCGAGTTCTGCCAGGTGTCCCGAGCATCCATTACTGTCCACTTGTGATTAGAATGTGGACAAAGCCTCAGAGTTGATCACAGATGCTAGTGATACAGCTGCTAGTCAATGTGCTACATGTCTATATTTCTATTGTCTCAGTCCTGTTGTCGGCACCGAGCAGTTTGTCTTGATGTACATCAAGTGTGTTCATGTTGACAGTAATCAACAGACAGACAAACAGACTAGAGTGGAGCTGATGTCACAGTTCTGTCAGAATAAACACGATGCTGCTACAAAATGTTGTGTTTTGTTTATTAATTTCCGTTCAATAAATGTTAGTCATTATTCCAGAACTTTTAACTCCTTCCTGATAAGTATCTTTTTAATACATTTGTCCTTATCATAACCTTGTCAGGTCAGGTCAGGTCAGTCCCATGCCCGGTCCGGGCGTAGGGGGGACCGTCCGGCAGCAGCAACAGACAGAATTTTCCACCCGGTCCTGTCTTGAGCAGATGAGAGCAG
>SRHC01000715.1:79958-140108 GCA_004794325.1 Pomacea maculata
CACACACACACACACACACACACACACACACACACACACACACACACACACACACACACACACACACACACACACACACACACACACACACACACACACACACACACACACACGTACACACACACACATTCAGTCAAAGCTGACCGCGAGTTCTAAAAGAGTTTTTTCACCTGACTTTTAAACTTAAATGTTATTCTCCTACCTACTCCTTACAATGTTTTAACAATTTTTAGTAATGACTAGTTACCTGCAACAAGAATTTTAAATAGTATGACAATGAACTAAACCCCGTTGAACTTATTATTTTAGATAACAAAAATTACTACCTACATGGTGTGATTCAAAACATTCTATGTTTCTAAGATTGGATTATAAAGGCCAACGAAAGTCAGCTAAATAAAACTTGTTTTCACTGCAATCCACAAGCTAATTAGGATAAAAATTAGGTTGTACTCCTTATATCTGTCATTATGTGTTTAATTACTGTTGTTTAACAGTTTGTATAAATGTGTTTCTCGGGAAGGCAGACCTTCAACAGGAAGTGCTCTAGACACAATGAACCACGCACTGTTACAATAAAAAGCCTTCTGCCTTTTGTCATTATTGTTTATGATGGATATTTAATGAGTTTATTTTGAAATTAAATTCTAAATTCTGCAAAAGAATGAAATTAATAAAAACAAACAAAGAAAGTTTGAAATCTAGAACAGAAGGAGCGTATGGAGGATTATTATTATCTTCAATATCAGGTAGTCCCAGTTTTCAAACGGGGGCATAAACAAAAATGACACGCCAGTCACGCATCCAACTCAATAAAAGCAAAGCACCCGGGGTCTGGGCATTGACAGGGTTTGCAAGACCACACAGTTGCTTAGGAAACTAAGGTAAGTGGTGAACATCTTGGAAATGAATAATTCTTTTCAGTTTTTTTTTTTTGTTCTTAGAAGCACCATTTGGCCATTATTTCATTTTAGTAAACGGTTAGGGTTTACGAAGCAAACATATGCGAGTTCTATTAGAATGTGGCTTCAATTTTCACATAATGATTATACGTGTGGATAAATAAATAAAATTGACACCCTGTTTATATAAAATTTAAAAGTCATTCTGAAATTTATGACGGTATAAACTATTAAAAATGAAACATTCAAAAACTACTCTATTTCCCTATTCTTATGGCTTTTAAAACTCTAAAAATGTCTTGCAACTTTGCTTGTATCTACTCACTTTATTTTATAAAGGAATATTGAAGGGAACCCTGTTAGCAACGAGAGAAAAGAAAACAAAAGAAACAATAAGAAATAATGATAGAGGAAAGACAGAAGAAAGAAGCATACATACAAATTACTGCATGCACGCAAGGAACGAGGCTAGCAAATGAATGGATGAATACAATCAAGTAAACGACAGAATGAAAGACACGTGATATGTCGCATTGTCTATAAATAGACAGGCTGTTACAACATGTCAATCATCCAATGTATTGCACTTAGTCCTACACGTGCACTGACAATGTGTGTAGGGATGTGTAACAGCTGTTTGAAATATATCTTGATTGCAGTCACGTGACTTGTTTCAGATTCTGATCGCTGCCTAATTATCTTCAACATGACGAAGGTGAGCATGAATCACCATGTCTTTCACTGCTTTAATCGCTTCTGTATTTCCTGTTTACCTTTGTACTTTAATTACCTACAGTTGGAATCATAGCAAGTACAAGGGTCTAATGAGTTCAAAGTTCAGGCTGTTCCGTCAACTCGCAGAAGCCTCTGTGTGCGCACGTGTCAAGGGAACCTTTCATTAGATTAGGATGTTTCAGGCTCCATGAACACCACCAACCCTTCCCGCCTGGGTTGACCTAATAATAATTAGCCAACATGATTAGTCTCTCACTGCACCTGAGCTCAGTCCAAGAGGAAATTGTTGACCGCCAGGTGTTTGAAGGTGTTCGCATGTTGGTGTTATTTTCTGTTGATGAAGTTCTCGACTTTGCTCACGTTGTTGACTTCACCCTGACTTTGCTCATGGCTCTGGTGATTCCATTCCATAAACACCCGCCCTGAGTCCCAGACTCACCTTGTCCTTGCTGCCCGCCATCACAGCAACAGCTCTACGGAGGCTGCATGATAGCTTGGCGTATTCATTCTAGAGTATCAAACTCATCAGACAGGTGACAGTAAGAAAGGTAGAGACATTAGCAGAAGTGTGTGTGTAGTATACAAGTCATGCCATGCTCAGGTGCAAGCTGTGTACGTCACGTGCTGATCACGTCATGTTCACGTTCAAAGTGTGTATGTCAACTGTTGGTCATTTGATGAACAGGTGCAAGTTCTTCTGAGTCTTCTCGTCATCATTCTCCATCACCATGCTGAAGCAGCCACGTGCGCATGCGCAACTGATGCGGTGAGGTGCCGAAGTGCTCCTGGAGTCTGGAACGAACAAGTGCACGTCATGTACCCTGGGTGGTGCCTTCAGTACCTGGGTGTGACCACTCATGCTGGAGATTACTATTGGAGGAAGATCCGTCTCAACGATGGTGAGATTGCCTGGGTTCCTTCCAACTGGGTGATCATCGAGTCATGCTGAGGTGGGTGCTGCTGCTGCTTTATGAAATACTCTGGCGACTGATGTTTAAGGAACGTGTACTCTTTAGTCTGAGAATGCTTGCTGTTCAGTTATTGTGGAATTATTTGGTTTTGTGTCTATCTTGCTTCAATTGTGTGTTCTCCATCGGCTTTCTTTCTCTCTCTGCCCCTATCACTCCCCATCTTTCCTCTCCGTTATCTCATCCTTCTGTTGTTTGCGCTGTT
Organism: Pomacea maculata; assembly: GCA_004794325.1. Taxonomy (NCBI): domain Eukaryota; kingdom Metazoa; phylum Mollusca; class Gastropoda; order Architaenioglossa; family Ampullariidae; genus Pomacea; species Pomacea maculata. The sequence continues at coordinate 82,769 of SRHC01000715.1, forward strand.
TGCCTTGTCATCAGATGGCAGTTAGAGGAACTTCGCCCATTGACCCTGGACTCCAGGGCCTGTCCACAACATCTGGACCTTCTGGGCGCCAGTTTCTTTACACGACACTCAGCGACCGACTTTCTACTCAGGTCGCTGCCAAAAGTCACGTGACACCCACCATTTTGTTAGCTCGGGTAGAGCCTGTCAGGCCTGAAGTGTTGTGAAAAATAAAGCTGTTGAGCAAAAAAATAAAAACAGTGTGTTGTCATTTTGAGCCATGTTATAAACCAGCAGGTGTTACAACCAGACCATCACATGACGAAATGAGTGACTTGTCACGCCGCTGTGACTTGTAGTGACTATGTGTGACTCACAGTGACTACAGGTGACTACAGGTGATTTGTAGTGACTACATGTGGCTTTCAGTGACAACATGTGACCACATGTGACTTGTAGTGACTACATGTGACTCACAGTGACTCACAGTGACTACATATGACTACATGTGACTGTCTGTGTCTGCTCGCTAGAGGCAGTTGAGTGAGTGGAATCACTGCAACCCGACATCAAAATCTCAGAAGGAATGACTGAAGTGTCCAACAGAACCGAATGAAACATACTCTGATAGCAAATATACATTAGCGACATAATTCTTTCAAATGAAGTAGAAGGAAATGAAATCGTTACACTCAAGAAAACAAAGTAGCCTTGATTACAACTTTCGGCAGGTATCCGCACTCCTTCAGCATCCAGGTGACTGGTGTTGCGAATACAGCAAAAGCCTAAAGTCTTGTTATTTACCTGCCAGCAGAAACTGATCTTACATATTGACTGCTCCTGAGACAAAGCATGGCGAGAAGCACTTACATCGCTGACAACATCGCTGACAACATCGCCACACACATCAATGCCATGTAGCAGGTACACAAAGGTACATGAACCGCCATGGTGTTTACACTTCCGTCTACACCTACAACCTTACATCCAACTAGTTCTACTCTAAGATCAGGTGTTTGTAAATGTGTAAAAAACAAATGTTATCTGCTGACCTTGTCTGCTTTTGGGGACAGAGCGTGGAGGTGATTGTAGAAACCGAGAAACCCACAGATAAGACCATACAGCAGATAGAGGCAAAGAGTAGAGATAAATGATCATCACAGCTCTACAAAGTACGAAACGTCTGCTGAGGGAGATAAAGAAGTTTATACTGAGAGGGAAATACCACATGTTGTTTATCTGGTGTAAATAATGATGTATCCACATCCAGTTTACCACACTGTTAAATGCACTTTGATGTCAGAAAGCAATCGACAAAAAGCTCGTGTGCATTTTAAAACTAAACAACTTCAAGCTTTTAATTAAACACAAACACACATCGTCACTAAGAATATGTTGCACCTTGTCATCGACTGCTGTCTGTGTAGAGATAACATCATGGAAGATGAACAGCCTGTGTCCCTTGTTGCTGCTTCCCCAAGTCATTGCCCTCTGACCTCTGCTGCTTCCATAGTGTCCCAGTGTTGTAGTTGTGAGTGTTCTCGTATTGTCTCAGTGATATCAGGACCTGGCATGGTCAGGTAGATGTTTGCCTTCTCCATCTACAGTTCTTTCTCGGGAATCAATCGCTCGATTTTCATTTGTCTCACTAGCAAATGACAAAAGCAACTTAGTGCTCGTTTGATGTGTGATACCCCTGTGCGCTAGGTCGTCACAGTAACAACACCAACAACACCAACAACACCAACAACAACAATAAGCGTGTGATCTACAGCGAATACTCACACTCACAAAGCAACATGCTCTCAGTGCTTAGGACAGAATACGAAGAACGGAAGAAGAAACAACTATGCAGACAAGGAATAAAAGACAATCATTGAAGACTCAAAGAGGAAATAGGAACAAACAATAAACATGAAGCGTGTCAATAGTCCACAAAGGAAGACAAGCATGCAGACTCGCCAATGGACTATAATTACAATATTAACAGCAATGTTCATTGGTGTGTGGAGTAATGCTCATGTAACAGATGTAGCCTGGAGTCCGTTGGAAGGAGAAGCACGAGCTCTGTGTGTGGTATGCGAGTCAGTCAGGTATCTATGGTAACCGTGCTGGTCACATGACGAGGCAAAGTTTCGTGTCACCAGGAGCAGGTTAGTACACGAGTAGGTCTAGCAGGGTGGGATGACTACATCCAGTCTGTTACCTCCACTCGCCACGCCCTGCTGAGGGAGAAGATGAGAAAAGCTTGCCAGGGCAAAGGTCACAGTCCGCCCTGTCTGTTGTAGGCGGAAGTCGTCGTTGAGAGAGATAAGAGATATGAAGTGTCACTGGTTCTGGACATGTGGGCATTCTTTAATCTCTTTTATTTAGAACAGATATATAGCGCCTTTGGTTGGGCTAGGAACTGATCCGTGAAAGAAATATTGTCGTCAGAAGATGACACAACTTGTCTCCATCCCTTTCCACACCCCACCGTCACCCTAGCCGAGGGGAATACTCCCATACCTTGTGGGTAATCATTGAACAGATGAAGGTTAAGGGAGTAAATCGTCTCAACACCTCATGATGCTATCACCACATCACTTGCCAAAAGTTTTCCATGATACAAAATCATCGTCCAGGCCCTAGAGGCCGCGTGTTCGCGACTATGGCGATCCATGTGTGAATGGTATGGACTGTGGTCTACAGAATGACCGCCGCCCATTGTATGATCACACAACAAGGTCCGTAGTCTACACGTGGAGTTTATGTGCTGGAAACAAAGTCCAAGCATTGTAGGTGCCTAATATATTAAAAACCTTCTCCAAATCTTCAACATTGAACGCGACCAAGGACTTTGCAGGAGGAGGGTACCCACCTCCGTGGGACACCACAAACTTCTTATCTTAACAAGGAAGCTGACCTTTCTTATCGTGTTGATATGGGATAAGAAAAAGCAAGAGAGAAATTTTATGAAAAGGCACATCAGCAAAGGTCCTCTAGATAAGTAAAGTTAGTTGAGGAGTCAGGTGTACCTTTCCCACAAAACTATCATATTAAGAAACTATCATGAAAAGCACTTTGTTGTGAGCGTCTTATTGTGCAAACAAAACTAGAGTGTTAGAACCAGCTTCCGGATTTGTTTTCATTTAGTTTCATATCAATAGAGCCCATGAAATTGTTTTCCACTTTACATTTTTCGTAAACTTGTCATGTGGTAACTTTAAATGGGAAACAACAATGGCCCAACCAGTGTCGACTGTTGCTTGTTGACAAGCCTGAAACTCCTCATACAAGAAAAGGTGGGGAAGCAGCAACATTACAAGATCTCTGTGGTCTGTGGACATCTACACAGCCCCGCCTCACCCACTACCCACACCTTACCCCCAGAGTCGGTCTTTCCCTTCTACCTACACCTCTCTGTACCAAGCAACAACCTACAGACTTTCGGCAAACTTTCATCCGTCCTTCTCTGGCACTGTGGTTTTCAATTTTCTCTCCTTGTTCTTGAAACACACATTTTTCTGAAACACCAGGATTAGGATTATATTGTCTGCCATATTCCAGCTAACTGTTCCCCTCGCCACACTGTCCTGCTCAGTCCTTGAACTTCCTGTTTGCCATAGTGTCCTCTTTATTTTTCTTAGTCCTATAGTCAACTGTCAGTTTTGTTTAATACAGTAGTTGGTTTGTGAGATGAAAAAATGTGCTCCAAGAACCCGGAGGTTCGGAGGCCTGGGGCAAAAAACAAACCCACACGTGATCTGCCAACGAGCAGACTTGGGACCTGTCGCTGGATTCATTTCGTTGGGGCATCGATGGTGCGCTTGCAAGCATCGAACAGGAAGAGAATGTTGCTGAAAGCACCAGAATATTTGCTGCTGAAAACAATGGAAAGGCCACCTTCACATATTATTAATCTTTTTTATACATACAGCGAAAAATTCCTTCAAAATCTTGTTGAGTGAATTTGATGTGAGTGAACCGCCCACGTGAATTTGATGACAGTCCAGGTTGGTCTGTGTGTTCTCAGTGCAGCAGTCAAACAGACAAGATCGTTCATTGCAAGATATTCATATGACAAGGTAGATATTCATTGTCTGTATATTACCGCATATAAGCACCTACAAATATTTACCTGTACTTGCCTTTGTGGATGAATAAAGTCGCTTTCCTCAATGCCAAATGTAAACGGTTAGTAAGAGGACAAGCGGGAAAAGACAATGTTAAAATAATCAAAACAAGAAAGAAATAATAAACTGTCGATACATTTTAGAGAAGAAACAGCCATTGCTTACAAAGTAACAACAGAAGCCTGCCATCTGTGTCACCAGGTTGTCTGGTATTGTGTTCCTGCGCAAACACGGACATGTATATATGTTTCTGTGATGCACACCGCATGATCACATGACCACTGACACCTGTGCAGGTCTGTTCACGCCGTTGTCTGTCGTCACGATGAGGAAGGTAAACTGTATGCACACTAGTACTTACTGTTCCGATGTTTTAATGTGAGTCTTGACTAAAGTCAAGGTGGACAGCCTGGCCAGTGCTTACAAAGTGATTATAAAGGATTCGGAGACAGATTGATAGGCTGATACCTTTATTAGTGGTTTGGACCTTTTGTTGTTGTTTTCCTTGTTTTCGCTGGACTCTGCTAATCTCTGTTTGACAACAAGTCGTTAGAATCTTGTTGTCAGGCCTTTAACGAGAGTGCAGGTAGACAGGTAAGTCGTCTGCTGTTTTTTCAGGTGCAAGTTCTCATACTTTTGGTCATCAGTCTTCTTCCCCACACCGACGCATTCTATTGCGCATGCGCTAAGGAGGCGGTCAACGTGCGACTCGGTCCAGGAACTAACTACCCCAAGGTCTCTACATTGTACCCCGGGTACTGTTTGATGTACCATCGGGTGATCCTCTTGAGCGGTGGTTACTACTGGATGAAGGTCGTGTACAACGGTCGGAATGCCTGGGTGGCTTCTAACTGGGTCTCAGTGACACCATGCGAGGTTGTTTTTGTTTGTTTTTGTGTTTTTATTACACAGGAAACATAGAATACACACCAAATATAGCACATTATGTACGTACATAAGCACAACACATACAAACAGTAACACAGTCACTTAACAGTAGATGCTTCAGCTAAACAGGCCGTGCATGGTGCTGTACACAAGGTCTTCCCTCCAGGAACCATCCTCCTCTTACACACACACAAACACACACAGACACACACGCACACACGCACAAAGTACATACACACGCATAATAACAAAATTCTGTCCATGAACCTCTCACACAGGTGTGGTGTTACACCTTTCCGTGACAGTCTCTCATCAGAAAAAGTAAATGTTTTAGTGAAGCTCACAATGTCTGAGCTCCTGACCCCTTAGCATCTTGTGGGTCAGCTGACATGTACCCCGCACCACAGGCGAGAGAAATTGTTTGATGTCTGGCTCAGAACCTGTCCCTGAAACGCTGCTCAGCACTCAGCTTCCTTCTTGGTCTGTGAACTTTGTGTTTGTGTCACCTTTATGTGATCACAGTCTTATATTATATGCTCACCTGTCAGTCTGGTTTTCTCCTTGCATGTTCATATTGACATGGCTTCCACTAGTGTGCTCTACAGACTGTCTTCTCCTCTACTCTGTTCGTTCATCAGGTGCTGCTCGTCAGGTACTTCATCATTCGTGTTTACCTGTTGGTTTTCATTTTCATTTCTCGCAGAAGACATCCCTCTACTAACAAGTGAAGCTCAACTGAGGACCTGCCCAAGCTCATCTCATTCTCATCGAACTCTCGTTGCCTCACACGTCCTCTACCTCCTGTGTTGCCTCCACGAATGACTCAGGCTTTGCCAACAGTCACGTGTGATAATCTGGTAAAGAGTTGTTATTGAGAATCTTTTTTTTTATTGACCATTTCGCTAAAGCTAGTCCACTGAGAAGTGTTCTCATAATAAAAATGATTTGAGCATATGCCACGACAGTGTCCTGGGTTTGATGTTTTATAGACCAACAATATATATATATGAGACATAATAGCAATATATGTTACATGTTACCTGTCTGTTGGCGACAGTTACATGATGGTTAATAGATGACACCTGTACAAGAGCGACACAAGACCCCAAAACAGTTGCACCTGTCTTTCATTTCACCAAATAACCTAAATGTGTTTCATGTTATACAACTTTCAAACCTCAAGCATGACAGAAACAAGTCTCAGTGATTGACACTCTACTCTCTTGTTGCACATGTTGGGTCCTTTCCACAAATATTCCGTTTGTTACTCAAACCACGAAGTCCATCTGCAGCCGAAATCGTTAAGAACGGTTACAAACATTTTGGGAAAGTGAATTTCACAAGACAGGTGTTACTGGAGGCTTCAGGTAAACAGCCGGTAGATGATCGTAGATGTCATCCCCAGAACCAGGAAGTTTCGAAGCCCCGGGGCAGCAAAACAAAACAGTCATCAACGATGGCAGCAGGTGAACAAATAAACTGTTGTCATGAGTACGATACCGGGAAAGGCTGCAGGACAGTTTTTGTTGGGATATCCATGAATGGACTTATTGTGGTTGTAAACATTTCACAGCAGGAACATGATTCTGTCGACATTACTAGGATATAGAAAGTATTGGCAGAAAACACTTTGTCAACATCCATCATAAGCCTAACATAAAAATAGCCAAACAACTCGAGCAAACACGTATATACGGAGGAGGTATATCTCTGTTGATGGAGCGATGTGTCTGTAAATAAACAGGATTAAAAAATAAAAACACTGAACGTGAAAATTGAGATCGACATCGAGAGTGGTCATACATGATTTGGCTTCTTATTCCTAAAAACGAAGCTCTAGTTTAGCAGTCTCTTAAATTTCTTTATGACAATGTTTATGTTACCAAGTTTGTATTGTTTGCCTGTTTATATGAATCTAAGCTGGGATGGCATGCCACTATTGCTACTTAGTTGCTGACTCCGAGTAAAACAACAAGCCATCTACCTGCCCCTCCTCACCCTGTGACACTGAACGGACATCAACAGGATCATCCCTGGAGTTTTAAACAATACAAAACAAACCAGTCAACCTTGAGCTTCTCTTCATTGAAATCTCTGGCAAATTGCGGTCTAGTCATTCAGGAAGTGTGTTCCCCATCTCCAGGTAAAGTTCACCATTAACACGTGACACCTGGATATATTGGTGATTACCCTGGAGTGTGGATAGTAAATAAGGCTGACACACGGTGTAGATACAATTTGATGTCCTTTAAAAATGCATCGTGACACAAGAGTTTAATAAGAAATTATTTTTGTATGAAATACTCTGTTTCGGCGTATACACCAATGGGACTTTTGATGTTACATTTTAAGTCTTGCAACATTACTTGTGTTAGGTCATGCAGTTGTGAAAAAAAATTGAAAGGGATCATGCAAGGAAAGAATAAAAAAAGAAAGAAAACTATTACGAAAGATGGCAAAAGAGAGAAATAAATTAATATAAGGGTAACAATACCGAATGAATGCAAGGAGCCAATCAAGCAAATGAAAGGATGGATACAAAAATCAAACTGATTTAGGATTCATAGAATCAGAGCTTTGTTTACATCTCTACCGGTGTATGTAGTCTTCACACTTTGCATTGGAAAACTTTTGTGATTAAAATGTATTACAACTTTTCCCACATGTATAATTATAGTCCATGTGATGATTCGTAATGAATGTTTTATTTGTATTTGAATTATAACAAAATTTGTAAAAACAAAATAACTATTTGAGTAACCATTATTTAAACTAAACAAGGATGAGACTGTGACACCTGTAAAATGTTGGACAGTGTCATAACATCCTAGTGAAACTACTCCGGGATTGCTCTGCTAATTGTTTATTGGTTCAGACGGAAAGTGTGACATTTCTGTTTAGTTCACTTGTACATTTTGTTACTGTTTTGTGATCTTGTTCAGCGCGATGAGTCCAACTTTGGCTGACATATTGCCCTTTATAAGTTGCCACTTATTATTATTTTTTCTACAGGTAGTGCAAATACTGGGGGACTGAAGAAAAAAACCGTTTGCTTTCAAACGTCATGTTTCGAAGACTGTAACAAGGGTGCATTATCGTAGTAAGCACCGAAATTAAAAACCTGCAGTCACGTGACATGGTTTGTTCCTATTTAAGGAGCAAAGTCTGTATGGGTGATTCATATTCACACCACAGCCTGACCATCGTCAAGATGAAGAAGGTGAGCATCATTTGCAAAGTCCCGTGATTTTTGCGTTTTTGTTTGGTTGTTGTTGTTGTTGTTGTTTTTGAAAATCGTTTCATACTTCTTTTTCTATACTTCTCTTTCTTTTTTCTTTAGTTAGTTTTTTTCTTACTTTTTCTGTGGTTTAAATTGATTTTGTAACATCAAAAACTACATACGTTTGGTGTTGAATAAATATGAACAAATTCGTGGCAAGACATTCACTCGAAGATAAAATCGACGGCAGATAACAAGTTAGTAAATTAAAATCGAACAGAATTTTCATTAGGACCAGGACCTGCAAATAGGGAAACACACTGCTTTCTGACTCAAACTCATTCAGATGTGAATTTATTGCAAAGTTTTGATGTGGTCTTTGCTCTGAGTTAAGCGTGTGCGTGCTCTCAGTGTAGTGAAGTAATAAACGAGTATTTTTATATCCCATACGTTTCACACCTCACCTGGTGGTCATGTGTTGTTCAGGTGCCAGTCATCCTTGCTCTACTCGCCATCATTCTGTGTCACCGTGCGGAGGCATTCATCGTTCAATGCGCATGCGCAACTGATGCGGTAAGAGTGCGAAACAGGCCTGGAATCTGGAACACGCAAGTCCACGTCATGTTCCCTGGGTGGTGCAGGCGTTACCTTGGAGAAACCGCCAGGGCCGGAGATTATGTTTGGAGGAAGATAGAGTACGACAATGCTCCTGCCTGGGTTCCTACCAACTGGGTGCAAATCAAGACCAAGCTTTTCTTTTGCTAAGGTGTGTGTTACTACTTTATACAATTCATTTGTGTATGAAAAAAATATAGTTTACACCTGAGCAGTAGACACAGTTTCCTTTATCCTTTCTCTGTCCGTGTACATGGGAGGGAGGATGTGACTGTAATCAGTTTTTTTCTACTTTTTTGCTCTTCCGCATTTTCGAAGAAGCGAGCTCTCTATTTGTGAATAGTTCCTTTCTGTCTCTCTCTCTCTCACACAAACATATGCACACACTTCCTCCCCTTCCTCCATCTCTATTCTCGTCCTTCCATTTTCTTGTCTTGCATTACTTTGTCAAGGTCTCCAGCCTGCTCTCTTTCTGTCTTCCTGTCTTTTCTTTATTTCTTTCTTCATTCTGACAATCTTGCGTCCATCACAACCCGAGACTTCTTCTGTCGCTCGCATGGTGTCTTAATTCTCATGTTCAACTCTTGCAGTTCACATCAAACGGAGCGCCAGAGATGTTCAAGTGAACGTCTGCCCTTGGATCTGCGTGCAGTCACCTGAAGCACCCGGTGTCTGTCCACATCTCTGACGATGCTAATCCCTGGCGACCGTGAATGCTGAGCCAGTCCCTTCAAAATTTCACGTGCACAAGAACAATAACTCCAATCATGTTTTTAGTGGACATATAATAAAGTTATTTGTAAATGGTTCAGTATTTTTTCTTAGCTTCTTTAGAAATTTTTATGGTGAAATTTTATTCTAATAAATACATTTAGCAAGCAAACTATGAGTACGGTTTGTTCTACAAAGTCTTCATGTAACCTGCCAGCATTGCTCCTTGTCACTTGGACTGCGTGAAAAAAAGATAATCAAAGACTAAGTATGAACGATGGCTGACATCCTAACAGATGACAAAGTGACGATGGCTACTGTAAGGTCATGATCTCTGATAAAACCTCTTGCAGTCCCAAGCCGACAACCGAGTGTCAATTCTATTTCTTAGAATGACTCTACTGTATATGGTTAACATGATGTGTGCATCTCACCCACATGGGGAACAGCAGTTCAACTAAACCTTGTGTGACTGTTCTTAACTAATTTTGCAATGACTGCTCTTAATAAGACAGCACATACGAGCTCTAAACACTTCAGAACGTTTAATACTGACAAGAATAAATGGTCTCGTCGCACTTTCATCCTAGTTAAATCCTTCAGGAGGCAGCACACCAGTGAGAGATTTAATTTTCTCCTTGAACTGTACTACAACAATTTCTGTGCATTATCAGCTAGAAATAATCCAAGCTGCCGTCATACAAGACCACCATGACATGACATGACATGACATGACACGACATACTTTATCCCAATGACCCGTTGTCATCATGACATGGAGGGATAGATACAATATTTACAATACAAAAAGCATATTCAACGGCAATCTATCGACAAATGGACACGTTCATAGAATTGGAGCCTAAGTATGGTATGGTCATCAGGCAGATTCTCTTACCAAAGGGAGACGACTAATTATATCTACAGGTTTGTGCGTTATACTTTCATCCATCCTTACATACACACATCTATACGTTGTTACAACTTTGAAACACTGTTAAATATATGTACAGCTGCATCTAAGTATATAGAAGCAAGCCACTTATTCCAAAAGAGAGGGTTCAGATCCAATAAACACCAAGGATGGACATGTGCAGACATGGAAGTGTAATGCCTTCCTGTTAGGCAGAGTAGTGTCCCTTTGGGAAAGTGGGAATGTAAGTATACGACAGGATTTGTGTCGGATCACAGGGGTATGGAGAGACAGTAGATGTATGTCTGGGAATTAGGATTTTGCACATTTACTGCTACAGCTATCTGCACCACCATTGGAGAAGAAAGATCACGTGACATGCGCAATACCAACGTCATCACTGTGTCTAAAACACGAAGAATGAACTGTGCCCAGAGACAGTCCAAAACGTGGGGAAGCTCGGTCTTCCTACCGTAGTGCAGGTGAAAGCGCTTTAACCGGAAATCAAACTGTATATTAAACTGTAGTTTTATAAACAGTGGGTGGGAAGGTTTTCTTGTTGTTGCTGTTGTTGAATGACAGTTGATATTAAAGTAGACAGACTCAGCAAAACTACAGACAACAGCCTGAGTGTGTCTGCTGTGAGTTGAGATGAGCACGTGTGTGTGAGAGAGAAAGAGTGCAATGGACGAAATAAAAGTATGAAAAAAGCAAGATGTCATAAAACGTAATTATGCAGTTGATAACCACGCTCAATGTTAATAAATATTTTCTGTAACTTTCTTGTAATTTTGATGTTTTATATAATGAACGTGTGTCACGCAGAGACTTGTGTTGAGGCATGAACTTACCTGTTGATTTTATTCCATGGTCGGCTTTTTTCAATCACTCAAATAGAAGGTGCGGCATTAGTGTGAACCCTTTAAAGTTTAAAGTTTGTCCAGTGTGCGATAAAAGTTTGATGTGTTCCAGTGATCCAGTCGGGTCAATATAAATACAGACAAATAAATAAATTTTGGTGGCGGACATTGAGAGAAAGGATTAGATGGGCTGAGTCTCTGAAGCTAAAGAAGGAAAGACTTTCAGTTTGATACATTGTGAGATTCAGGTACCAACAATAACTATGACATTTCTGATGATCGGAGTCAGATAAATGCTTACCCACGAGAAAGTAAAAATAGAACTACTTCTGAATTTAATTCCGAAGATATTGCGTATACTATAGAATACAGAACTCTATAAGATTTATTATTATTTTTAAAATAGGACTTAATTCGAACTTGAATATTTCGTCAGTCAAAAAAAAAAAAAAATAATCTTCTCAATAGACACACTGCATTTCTGAAAAATCCTGTCGCAGAAATATTTCAGTCAAAAGCAAAAAAGAATAATAAAGATGTCCGTGACCAAGATTTAAAATGCAGAGAGCCACCTGAAGTCGTAAAACAACAAAATAATAAAATGATAATGTAAGTGCTCACAAAAAAGTTTGCAACATTTTCTCGTAAACCGTTTCTATTCAAAGCTGCGTCCTTGGCTGTAAGAGTTGTTGGACACAACTTGGTGCAATGACCAGCTGTCATTTACAATTGGTTTCCAGTCCACGGTCTACTTTCTGGGCTTAAGTGCTCAATTGCGTGGAATAATAAAGTAATAAATTATTTTATTGAGCAAGCCCCATTCTCAAAGTGATACATTGTACTCCTTCCTTCCCGAACATCAGATTCTATCAAATAACAACATCATAAATAAGAATATATGACACCACCATCAGATGAGTGTTTCAAAAGTGGCAAGGGACACTACCATACGTCAGGTGTAGCGTCCTCCAGTGAGAACACCACTCGTCAAACTAGAGGTTTCGGTAAATTTATAGGCTTGGCATTGTCCAAGAGTTTCTGAGAAAGAAAACGAGACAACCACGCCTTAAAACTGAAGGTCACGTGGCAATAAAAGGGTAAACAGAGTAAAAGTAACCGGACATGAAAACTGTTTTAACGGGACAAGTGTCGCCACAATTTGACCTCAATCAAATAAGTAGTGTGTAAATGTCACAAGAATGACTTATGGGGAGAACATCCGGGACACTGAAACATTAGTCAACACTTTGCACACAGCACAGAGCACGTCAGCGTTGTGTGCCCTTGTCCTTCATGGTTCAGTGACTCGTGCAATGGTGCGACTGGTAAAACCTGAGGCAACCAGCTCCCCCAGGATCACAGGGCCAAACTGCTGGAACCGATGACCTAAACTAAGTTCCTGAAACCACCAGGACCAAGTGTACAGCTCGTCATCAGGAGCTCGACAGATGCTTAGCATCAACTCTCAGCTAAACTGCTTCATAAACAGGGTTAATTGTAACCTTTCTCCACAGACCACAGACAATGAGAGATTTCAAGGTGATACTAAATAGTAATTTAATCTCTTCTACTATACAACAACTAAAGCTTCAAACATTATTTTAAAATTCCGTGGATTATTGAAACGAACCAAAATATTGATAAACAGTGGGGAAGGTATCAAGACAAAGCCTGACAAATGAAAGAGAGAAAGAGAGAGACGAGCAGCACCCGTTGTGTAAAGGTCAAACTGTCATAAGATGTATGTTTGACTTGATTGCATGTTTTAAATGTTGAAACGACAGGACAGTTAATGGGCAATGAATTTCAAATAGTTTGACCACAACAATAAAACAAATAATCACCAGCTTCCCCTCACAAAAATAATTTAAAAAATCAGTACTGATACGTCTTACAGGAAATCAGAATTTCAGATGAAAAATGTCACGAGGCAGGTGCAAATTAATTGACTCCAAAAGGGTTCCTTGTTTAATAAAACTTCCACGTTTGTAAGTGAAGGGTGAAGTGTAGCACTAACCCAAGAGAGGTACACGGATTTACTGGGGATATTAAAGGTGTGGGTACATACCAGACGGTGACATGACATTTTTGTCCCCTTTTAAAATGTCTGTAACTGTGTTGACATGCTATGTGAAACAGAAACTGTTACCACGAATAATTTTTGAAATACAAATTGTACATATTTTAGTTAAACTGTCACTAAAGCGATCGAGGTGGCTTTTAGAAGACAGTTTTATTGGCCTTTGTTTCAATAACTGTATAAAAAGAAACATATTTTATTGGAATGATCGCATAAGAAACAAAAGAAATATAGAGAAAAATATTGAAAAATCCTCGATAAAAGGATATAAAATAGAAAGAAAATAAAAGGTAAACGGAAGGATGGATGAAAACAAATGAAGAGGCTTTACCATTAGTTAGATCTTTGAACTTACAAAAAATGCTTGCAATATTTACAAATATTAACCGAAAGTAATGATCCCTTCTTTACATTTAATGGGAGTTTCTTTGAAAAAAACTTCAAAGTCCTAGAAGGCTAAGCCGAGTACAAAATGATTTTCCAATGAATTAGTTTAATTTGAAGTTTTTAGTGGGATTTCAATGAGCGAGCTTGGCTTTTCTTCAGCATGTAAGCTTAAGTTGTATTATGCTGGTCTTTAATTTCAATCTTGACTTCAATTAGCCTTGAATCACAGGTGACTTAATGTTGGGTTTTCCAAACCTTAACAATCTTCGAAGTAAGCTGAATTTGGAGATTTTCAAAATGTCTCACAGAAACAGTATATTTCAACTGGAAAAAGAATCAATCACAAGAGAAAGAGGAACTTCTGTTACGGTTTTGAAAACTCTTGTTACAGATAGTTTTCATGATTTCTTCAAATCTTGGAAGCGGTAATATTACTCGGGGTGCGCTTTCTTAGTAAGCACCGGTTGAGGAGCAGTGATCATGTGACCGAGCAGGCTTCTATTTAAAGAGCAGAGTCTGCTGGGTTCAGATCCAGACCACGATCTGTCTTCAACATGAGGAAGGTGAGCATCATTAGGATTTATCTTCCTTTATTTTAATTTACTTTCAATACTTTCAATCAAATCGCTAGTTTTTCTTTTTTTTTTCTTCTGACTTTCCTTGTTTGCTTTCTTCTTTCTTTATTTCTTCGTCTAGAATGTTTCTAGTTATAGTAAGCGTGCATCTTTATTTAGTTTGCAGTGTTCGCTGTTCTTGTGCTCGCTGTTCTCCGTCATTACACGGAAGCCTCCGACTGCGCATGCGCCAAGGGAAATGTGGATCTTCGTGGCGCCGCTGTTCTGAGCTCCGCAGTTGTTGGCTCCCTGACTGCCGATGACTGCCTGCCCTACCTGGGCGACACCACAACGGCCGACAACCTTCTGTGGCTGCACCTGGACCTGGAGAGCCAGGATGTGTGGGCTGCTGCAGATCACCTGGACCTCCGCGTCTGTGAAGGTGAGAGAGATGCTGGGTGACCACAGAGTAGACAAACTCCACAGTCTACGTACTAAGACACACCGGACATATTGGCAAACCTGGTTTTTCCCCAAACAGCGGTTGGTCAGACCTGTTTGCCGGCTATTCTGCAATCTGTTATTTGTGTGTTGTTGTTTTAAACAGCTAGAGTGGAATTTTATTGTGTGAGTGATTTGATGTTGAATCTGTTTGCTGATTGTTATCATTAATGTTAATGTGATGTGAGCAAAGGTCGTATGACCACAATAGTCGTTTGATGGTGTCCAGCTGTTTGTGCCATAGGCAGCCATATTACAAACCCCAAAACGGTTGCGAAACTTTAGAATATGTAAAAGAGCAAACACGAGCCGTGTATGTCTCACAACAATCAGCAAACAGATTGAACATCAAATCACTCACCCAATAAAATTACAATTGCAAATAGCTGGAAACAGTTTGGCAAAACACTATATTGAAGAAACAGGTTTGCCAAGTCATATCTTGTGTATCTTTACCTTAAGTTAGTGGGTAGATGTACACATGGCACCCGTGTTGTTACAGTTGCTAAAATGTTGTTACAGTAATGTTAGAAGCACAAAAAGGCGAGAACTACTCTTCATTCAGAAAAGAATCGCATAGTGCAAAACACTAATGCAGGTCAAATTAACATGAATGTTTAGGCCTTTTATAGATTATTGTTGTAACTGTTTTGTTTATTTTTTTGTTATCAGATGTTGGTGATCTTGAGCTTTCAGCGGATATTGGCGAAGTTCCAGAGGGTGCTGTAGAGAACCCAGAAAATATTTCGTCAGTTCCTGAGCGCATCAAAAGTAAGTTCTGACCGACACAGGGTATGTGGATAACTGCTTTAGCTTATTATTTACTATCAGTGTACCCTACATTCACTTTATACAGATATGATAGCACACACTCTTTACAAATAGAAATTTTTTAAATTTTATTATTTTGGTTTGCATTCTGATCTTGGTTGTAGTAATCTTTTCCACCTGCAACTATTCTCCTCCTCTGCCCGTTTTATTTCTTAATAATAATTCTTGGTTTTGAGGAGCTGGAAGCAAAACCCATTTGTCTGCACGTTTACTCGATAAAACTAAGACCGCAGAGTTCGGGAATGAGAAATACTGACTGAATGATACACTTGTACCAGACAAACAGGTCAAGTGACAGAATATCTTAAAATGACACCATTTATTTAAAAATGTCAAATATGATGATTTTTATCTTATTTGTTTGGGGTTTTTTTCCTCTTCCTTTTTTTCTCTGTTTTCAGACTTTTACTTCTTTCTTTCATTGTTAAGAGTAAGATTGCAGGTTCACAAGTCGCTGCTAGAGATGACTATCTTCATATTCATCAATCCAGCATGTTTCTTTAAAAGGAAACTGTTAATTAGTCCTCAAATGTGTGATTTATTTGCAGGAAGCACTCTGCAGTTGCCCGGATGTCCTACAATCATCACTCGCGCCCAGTGGGGGGCTCGTCAGCCCACTGAATACATCGGCAACATGGCGAGAACACCGTCCTTCATCTTCATCCACCATGGAGCCTCGGCTTTCTGCAGTTCTCGAACTTCATGTCAGAGCATCATTAGAGGCTGGCAGAATCAACACATAGGCCAAAGTATGAGTTTAAACTTCGTCAATGATTTGCTCGTGTAGAATGTATTTTGTCTATATTAAAATTATATCTGACTTTAAGTGATCTGTTTTTCAACATTTTTATGTTTAACATGTTTAATTAGCTTACTTTATACCACAATTATAGTCATGTAAAAGTGATATTTTTGAATTTGTGTTATGTGCACAGTACTGTGTGACTGTTGTATGTGTATCACGTTTGACACTTACCAATACTTGATACTAATAAACAACATCAGATCCTTTTTATCTGCTAGGACTTCTGCGACTGATGACACAGCCGAGAGACAGGTCCTTAAATGTAACTTTGTGATTTCTGATTTTAGCACAATACTTCTCCTTAACTGAGAAGTGTGAGTCGGCTTGAACTACTTGCTGCGGTCATTACAAGATTTAACCGCTTCTTTACAATCTTTGTAGATTATTTTATATTATTTCGACTTTTCTAACAGGTTACGGTGACATCGGCTACAACTTTATGGTGGGTGAAGACGGCAATGTTTACGAAGGGCGTGGATGGAGTAAGATTGGGGCTCACACTTATAACTACAACTTCAATGGGATTGGTAAGTGATGAGTGTCCGAGCTACACAAACGGTAATAAAAAGAGAATTAAGTCTGTGATAATGTGTGCGTGAGTTAGTCCGTGTGTGCATGCAGAGATATATGTGTGTGCGTGTGCGCATGTGCGTGAACTGTACTGCGCGCGTGTCTAACCTCCTGACAAACATGTAACATTTACTAACATTTGGTTCTATAAAACAAGATGTGACACTGTGCTCGTGTTTGTTTGTTAGCCATCTCCTTCATCGGCAACTTCCAGTCTCGCAATCCCAACCTCGCTGCACTCAACGCCGCTCGTCAGTTAATTAACTGCGCGGTGCGCAACGGAAAGGTCACGAGCTCCTACACCCTCAAAGGTCATCGGGATGTCAGGAATACCGCTTGTCCTGGAGAGACGCTGTACAGGCTGATACAGAGCTGGCCCCACTATGTCTCTGGATCCAGACTTTATGGCTGAGAACAAGGTCGCAGCACTTCATGGAATTCTAATTTCGTTTTGTTAGTTTCTTTCTCTATAGTCAAGGACCCAGACTACAATGTATCCCTAGTTTGATTACATGTCAGAACGAGATTACAGGATGAAATGAGAAAAACGGATCACGATAAATAAACCGCGGACACAGCGATGTAAAATATTTTCTTACGGCACATGAAACACACACACACGCGCACACGCATACATAGGCACGCGCGCCCAAAGATGAGACAGCTTTTATAAGAGAGCATTTTTTTAATCATTTACTTATATTATACAGATTTTAAGCTTGCCCTTTGATAATAAATCATTGAAAACAATTGCGATAAATGCATATATGGTTATATTTTGAACGATTTGACGAATAAATAAACTTCTTTTGCCAAAGGTTTCCTTTCTTACTCTCTAGTGAACGATTGAGAAGTGGCTTTGTCCGTCTATCCATCAGTTCGTCTTTCCTTCTCTCTATCTGTCTAATGGACATAGGTGTTAATCCCTCACAGACGTCTACAAGCTGTAGAACTGAGTTAAGGGGACGCAAACCGTTCGCTTGGCGTCGCAAGTAGAGAAATGAATTCGACTTACCTCCCTTCAATGGTTTCTAGCAGCTTCCCCACGTTTTGGACTGTCTGTGGGCACAGTTCATTCTTCGTCATGTTTTAGACACAGTGAACCGCATACACTTCACTACACCTATAATTATAAACTCAAATATTTGTTTTAATTAGCGATATTTTTTACGCCAAGTAATTGTGCAAACAAGCTGATTGTTTAGGTGTAAACAACACGAGTGACAATTTGGTGGCGAGCTATATTCATTAACACAGTACAGATGACGGAGGAAGGAGGTTAAATATGAAACAGCTGGTGATATTAAGAAGGACAAAAGGACAGTGACTTTTGTGAATATTGAACAGTGAAGTTACTCGTGTCATGTGGCATCTGGTAATTGGTTGACAAGAAAAGGAATGAAGCTCAAGTGCGACTGAACTGGACAACTATCGACGCAACGGAAACGATTTTGTGATTTTATCGCCATTGTGACTCACAAAGAATTTTACAAAATTAAAAAGAAAACACATCCTTCTCCTGCTAAGTCTTTTATCATTTGACAGAATGTTTGTTCCATCACGAGTTTAATGAAGTAGTTCAAAATAAATATCTTGCTAATTGAACTGCGACTGGGAACGACTGGGACTGAATGGACAAATCTGCCTGTGTACCTAACGGTCAGAGTGTGGACTTTTAAGTAGGAAAAAGTCTTGCTGATTCTCAAATATATATAGAGAGAGAGATTACAGTTTAAGGTTTAAACATTGGTCTAGTACAGATCAGGAAATATCATAATTATATATATCAATGATTAAATCTTTAACTTCTCCGTATTAAAAATTAAGTGATGTAGCGTAAAACTATTAAAATTACATTTAATATTATGTATATAGTATTTTTACCTCAGAATTTTGTTAAAGAGCTGTTGGACATTAACCCTGCATTTGGTATACTTACCCATCAACATTTCAAAAAGCAAGTCAGCAAATAAACGCGAAAAAACTTGTCAACCCCAATATTCCTGTGAAGAAACTGCCTGGTCAAATACCTACTTTCTTTCGTTCAAACGTGTATTACATATCACATTATTTCCACCCTTATGACACAATGCTAACGAGTATGATCACACTGGAAAATACTGATCAATCTTTTCACATAGAAGTTGAGATAAATGCTCGTATCTATAGTTGTTAAAATATGTTTAATAATCAGTTGAACAACCCAATATTGTTTGCTTTGAAAATGAAAGGACACAATAAATACTCATTGTCGTGGCAAAAAGACTATATTACATTTGTTCTTTCTAGAAATCTGGAGGATTTCCTGTATAAACACTTTTTTCTTCACTTACTAACTCATCAAATCCCATTCGTCTAAAATAGACAGATGAAGCAGTTCAATTATTCGGTAAAATGTATTAACGTTCAGTTTTATTTCATTCTATTTACTCGGAGAACATGACATGATTTATACATATATATATATGTTTGTTTACGTTTGAAGCCCTAGTTCAGGCTGCCCCGAGGTCCTGTTAACGGGGATATGAAATCGCAGTGGTGTTTGATGCAAAGATCGAGAACTATAGTTTGTCTGAGGTTTGTTGTCCATCTTCCTGGTGTCGTCTTACAACTGGTCAGTAAGATGGCGGGAATGAACATTGTAGCAGTTTACTTCTTTTAGTCCGTTGATATGTAATTCGCAAAAACCTCTGTCAAGAAGGGAGCGAGATACATAACATTATAAGTCAATATTTCTTTAGTACTAAATTTTCTTAAATAATGATTTTTCGTATATTTAATTCCTTTAAATCTTTATTTTAGCATGATATTGTTGACATTTGCTGCTAGTGTGTTAGGCATGCTTCTGACAACGACTAAAATAATTAATGTGTGCTGTTCATGAGCAGTTATGTCCTCCTGTGTGTTGTGCAGACATCAAGTGTCACAAGTGAATCGCTTGCACAACTGTCCGCCCCGACAATAAATAATACATGGAGAGGTGGGAGCTTGAACCGAACCCACTGAGTGGCCCCACCACAGAATGCGGACACCCCGCCCCGCCCCGCACCTCCCCCTTCCTGTGTCCCCACCGCGCATCCTGTGACGCGCAGCCTGTGGGTCGCCATGTTGGTGGGAGGCTGAGGCGGCCTCGTTACGTCTGCTTTATTTTAGCTGCGCACATCCGCACGAGGGCGCAACGCCCTGTCTCCGCGGCTAATTTTAGATCCTGGACAGTCGCAAACTGCCACTGACGTCACAAGAAGTTGTTTGGCGACTGATGGTGACGTCATCAAGGTGTTGAATGGGGTCACGTGGGGAAAGGGCTGTGGCCGGAACAATGTCGTCTGGCACTAGTGTAGAATTTTTGTAAACAAAAGCTTTTGTGGGGTTAAACAATTTTCTTCCACCAAACGAACCGTTAATAGGACTGCGGGGGGAGAGCAGACAGGGAGGAGACACAATGACAAACACGCACAGCCACACACCTACACACCCGACGAGATGAGAAATACAAGGGAATGGAGGGGGAGATAACAGTTCAGTGAGGAGTCAGACGGTTGGAGTGCGTGTGGGATGAAGACTAGAGAGAGAGATGGTAGTGAGAGTAGTAATGACGTGAACTGATGACGTCCACCATCACCACCTAGACAGATGGCGCTGTGCGCAGACGATCAGAGATCCTGTGCATCTGATGCACAGCAGTAAGTCCAGTGACACATTTACTTATCCCGGACATTATCCCTGCCATGACACACGTGGCACTGTCCTCAGCCTTGTCATACTCACGTGTCACATGACACTGTCACTGACGTTTGCACTTCGATACTTATCCATACTACTTCCTGTACTGCGCAGTGCAGGCTGTGCTTCACCACTGAACACCAGCGCCGTCTGGTGTGTGATAGACAGGAAGAGAACTTTGTGTTGAAGAGTCGATAAGGTCAGAGGTTGAGTGTTATCTCACAGGTCAGCAAGTGCAGCAGCTGAGGTCATGGAAAGATGAGTCCACGAGATTACAGTGTGCAGTTCATTAAGTATAATTCTTGACAATTACAGACAGTTAGCCCCCCGCGCCCACTGGGGTCAGCCAGTGCACACATCACACTCAGGGAAGTAGTCATGGCTACAGGGAACGGTCACAGGGTGGGGTCACTGAGGACGACAAAGGGAGGTTGACTGTCAAGATCACATTGACAACTGGACCAGTGACCGTTAACTCGCTAAATAAAATCACCTGCAGACAAGGTGAGTCAGGGTTAGTATAGTACATATATATAGTATATAGTATATAGTACAAAGAAAACTGTTTACATTCATGTTAATTACAGATAATAGGATGGCTACAAAAAGCATTATTATTTAACTCACAATAGAAAAGAGAACTGAAAGATATATTAAACCGCGTTTTCTTATTAAAATATATTGCTTGTGTGTAAGGTGACCAGACGTCACGCTTTTGACCTCTTGTCCCGCCTGCCTATCGATATAAGCTTTCTGGCTTTCTGGCAAGTCCATCAAATGTCCAGGTTGTCTTTAAAAATCACTTTTTTCGGCGTTCTTTGACGGTGATGACACCATCATCGGCACGTGTCCCGCTTTCGCCCCCGAAACGTCTGGTCACCTTACTTGTGTGCCAGCGCACCCGGGGTAGTGCAACGCACCCTGGATAACGAGGGAAGTAAGCAGCAGAAGGGAGAGATGGACAATTTCGTTGGTGAGGTTTTCCTTGTTTTTCTTTCATCGCACTCCAAGATGGTTTGTCAGTGAGATGTCTGCCTTCCTGCAACAGTTTGTACGTGACACGTCAGCAGGTGCAGGTAACACAGACTACAATCAAACAGATGGTAATGACATGAACTGGACTCCTTCATCTTCCCGACAAGCTATTCTGTCAACTTTCCTCCTGCTGTGATAAAAGTATGGTCAGCTGATAGAGGTCAGAGTTCAGATCACACACACCAAGACACACAAACCAGTAGTCACACAGGTAGTCATGAAATGTTTATACTGTCAGAGATAGTCATTAGGAGAGACACACAAACAGAGCAGAGTAAACAAACACAAGGACAGATGAAATAACTAAGAACCGACTTACATAAACGGTTCAACTTGATATATAAGAGAGAGACGGAGGGAGAGACACACAAACAAACCCAGACAGTCAATCAGACCAACAAACACGTACAGCTCAATGAGACCGACAAAAAGGAAGGACCAGCAAACAAAGTTGAATAAATGCTTGAAATTCTCTCTCACACAAACATTAACAAAAGGAGAGATAAGGGAGAAAGGAAGTGATGCTGCAGAAGCATAAACACGACGCCATTAGCGCGGATGTTGACAGTCTCTCGCGACGTGCTTGCGGACACCAAACACCACAAACACAAACACCACAAACACAAACATCACAAAAACAAACACAAACACCACAAACACAACCACCACAAACACAACCACCACAAACACAACCACCATCAAGTTGACGGAGTTCCTTGTATAACTCAATCCTGTTGATTCACTCAGTCCTGTTCCAGTCCCAACTGATTCATAATTAGTTCCTATTAATTCTTTATTTGCTTCTCTCTGTCTCAGGTTGTGTCCCTTTCTACGCACGTGCCTGCTCTCGTCCTCGCTCAGTGCAACTTCTGTTCCTTGTCACTCGTGCTTTCTTGTTTCCTTTTTTTCCTTGTATTTTTATGTTACTCAGCCACGCTATTGGTGTTGATATTATAGGATTTCCAGTGTGACACTTTCATACCATTGTGTTGGTGAAATTCTGGTTCATCATCTCACAGATGCACGAGTGTTGCTGTCTAATTATCTCCCCTTGTGATTCGTAATTACCTGCATCACACTATCCTTATCTATTCTTTTTTCTGCCAATTTCTCCTGTACTCCTCCTAAATACCATTGCTGTTTTAATAATAAAAGAAAAAATACATAAATGAAATAATTAAAAAAAGAAAGGAAATAGTAAGAAGGAAGACAAACAAGTGAAAGAGAGGAAGGAAGGAGAGACTGAACGAAAGAAAGAAGCTTTGCACACTCATGTCGGTGGAGTTGTATCAGAAGTTAGAAGCGAGGCCACAGACTGACCTCACACCACAAAGAGGACGTCCGTTGGCGCCTGACAAAAATAGAATGTCCGCAAGACTGCGGCTTCCTGCTGCACAGCTGGAAATTCTCGACATTTCTTCCTCGAGAAAGTGGAGAGCAGCTCGCAGCTATATTTAGACAGCTGTAGCTTACGTCGGAAATATCTGCTTATCTCACGGACTCTCTTTTTCCTCGGGAAATTTCGCATTAAAAATGGACGTGAACACTTTACTGTTTGAACTTTGACACACGCGCCGCTACGTCAACGGATATCGGCCTGAGGGTCACGGGGGTGAGGCGACGAGGAGACGTCGAACAAAAAGATGATTTTGACATTAGTGAATGAACAAGCACAACAGAATGAATTTCTCTTTCCTCATACGTGACCCCCCCCCCTATTCTTACATCAGAAGTACTCTGTGATCCATACACACACGTGTACGCTCGTACACACACGCAAATACACAAACTCACACACACACACTAATAGACTATATCATGTATATCAATGATTTTTGGTTTCAACACTTTCAATCTTTCCTCTCTTTTGCATCCCACACTCAAAAAATCTTTCACTCGTGCTCGCTCGCACTTGTTGGTTAGTTGGTTGGTTGGCTGGCTGGTTGGCTGCTTGGAAAACTGCTTCCACCTTGAGAGAATTGTTGGCAATAGGGGAGTACTCGGAGAAAACTCCCGCTGCTCATCCCTGTAAACAGGTGCCATATAAAAAGTGTCCCGAGACGAGATCTGAACCCGCAGCCTCTAGCTGCAAGGATGACAAGTGACTGTTGTAAGCACTACCCTCGCTGGCGCCCCCTACAGACCTGACACACAAGGCCGAGCACTTCCAACACCACACGGAAAACAACATTAGCTCAACGGTCTCTCAAAGTTCCAGCAAAATACACTTCAGTAGATTGGGAAACAGTTAGAGACCCTGTACACAGACTGATGACGACACACTTTAAAACTGGGGTTTGTCACAAACAACATAGTGTACTGGCTGTCTATAATTAGCTGTCTATAATTAGCTGTCTATAATTAGCTGACTATAATTAGCTGTCTATAATTAGCTGCTTATAGTTTAACTCCAATGATGTGATAATTACGATTAACACTCTTGGCAAGAGGCTTCATCATTGGCCAAACCTGTTTATGATCACTGCTCAGTGTGATGTTAGTGTTATGATGATTGTACAGTGTCATGTCATGTTTGTGGAGACATTATCTGTCAGCTTCTGTCATGACACATTAACAGTTTTATTTCCTTTTATCTTCCTGATGCATTCATTTTTTTTACTTGTACAGTTTTATGCTTTACATGATCGTGCTCTTGATGACTTGACGTTGTCTGGATGTGTTACAGATTTATGTATGTATGTTTGTAGGAGACAGTTACTTATTAGGTGTACACTGGTCTACTGGTCTACTATATGATGGTAGTAGGTGTACACTGGTCTGCTATATGTCAGTAGTAGGTGTACACTGGTCTACTGGTCTACTACATGTCGGTAGTAGGTGTACACTGGTCTACTATATGTTAGCAGTAGGTGTACACTGGTCTACTACATGTCGGTAGTAGGTGTACACTGGTCTACTACATGTCGGTAGTAGGTGTACACTGGTCTGCTATATGTCGGTAGTAGGTGTACACTGGTCTACTATATGTTAGTAGTAGGTGTACACTGGTCTGCTATATGTTAGTAGTAGGTGTACACTGGTCTGCTATATGTTAGTAGTAGGTGTACACTGGTCTGCTATATGTTAGTAGTAGGTGTCTGCTATATGTTAGTAGTAGGTGTACACTGGTCTGCTATATGTTAGTAGTAGGTGTACACTGGTCTGCTATATGTTAGTAGTAGGTGTACACTGGTCTACTATATGTTAGTAGTAGGTGTACACTGGTCTACTACAAGTCAGTAGTAGGTGTACACTGGTCTACTACAAGTCAGTAGTAGGTGTACACTGGTCTGCTATATGTCAGTAGTAGGTGTACACCTGTCTACTGTCTCCATCCTGTCTAAGTTGTGTCTGTTACAGTGTGAAACTTGCAGCCTCATCTCCACATCCGTGTGGCCTGGTGTCATCAATGTACATTGTCAGTGTCACATCCATATTACGTGGGAACTATATTTTGTTCTGAAATTCGTGATTAGCATCAAGTGTTTGTCGTTTCCTATTTGTTATAACTGCACTCAATGTTTTCTCCTAACCAAGACAAAACCGGAATATTAACAAGAGACTGAGTGGCACGTGCATAGTCGACACATTTAAAAACACAAACTTCACATCAGCTGAAAACGCAATTATTGTTGTCGCCAGTCTCAAGAACAGAGAGAGGAATACACACACGTGTCACAAATAATACACTAACCAGTATTTCTCTACAGAACCTACCACACACACACACACACACACACATACACACGTGCAAGCATGCACGCTCACACGCGGACGTACATGCAGGGTGAATAGACTGCCCAGACATGTATCCTGGTGACTGTATCCTGCATCCCACACACAAATAAAAACAGCGATTGTACAGGATGTGGAATAGCTCGTCCCAAAGCTTTGTCTCCCTGGGATGGCCATCTCCACCTCCCAAGCAGCACGTGACGCAGGTGTGGCCACTACGTGATCGCGCGGACCGGAGTGCCGTGACCTACGACGTGAGGTCAAATCCAGCGTCACGCATCACGCGCAAGTAATTAATTCACGCGGAACCACTTTATTGATGTGGGTGTCAGTACCAGTGTCTAGCGGGGAGCAGGAAAGGCTTGCCGAAAATCACTCAGTTAAATTAATTATTTGCTCGTGAAGGTGAGTGGATGAACTTTCTTGTAAAAAAAGTTTGAAATCCGTTGTTGTCAGTCCAGCTGATACATTGTACGTAAGACACTCCATTTCACATTCTTCTCTGTCATAGGAGCGTCCCTTCCCCCTCACAGAACAAAGAAAGGAGGAGGTGGGGAGAGAAGGAAATAAAACACTAAAGTCAGAGAGTGATAGATGAAGAAAATTGGGGAAGACAGAGAAAATATAAGTGTGCGAGAGAGAGAGAGAGAGTTGTTTCAATCTTCAATGGTGCCGTGATCAAAGTAACAGTTTAGTTCAGTTTGCACAGGAATGACAAACAGTTTGAAACAGCGAAATCACAATAAAGCCTCGGCGAATACAGTTCGGAAATGTTCAAAAACCATTTTTACTGAATGCGTATCGCTTTTGCGCGATGTTGATGCTGATGGGATGATGAACAAAATAGCAAAGTAACGAATATTTTCAACATCTGGGAGGAAACTGTGGGTTGTCCAAACGAGGAACACTGAAAGTAATGAGTCACACACCAAACACACACAAACATACATACAGGGGTGTGAAGGACTCACATTCAAGTTTTAAGCTTAACAGGCTACAATGTGCTTCAAGTATCCTGCTCTTCTGGTTGTTCCCACGACTTGCTTCAGCACTAGTGATAAGGCTAGCCAGGCTCACACGCTCCGGAAACCGGTTAGCTATCCGCGAATAGACCAGAGGCCACGATCATGGAGGAGGCTGGCGGTGTCCGGGTGACTCAAGAGCAGGAGGCTGGTCTACAGAGGACCTATAGACAGTCCGCTACAGACAGAAATTTCTCCTCTTGCCTCTTGGGAAAC
Source organism: Pomacea maculata (assembly GCA_004794325.1). Taxonomy (NCBI): domain Eukaryota; kingdom Metazoa; phylum Mollusca; class Gastropoda; order Architaenioglossa; family Ampullariidae; genus Pomacea; species Pomacea maculata. The sequence goes on from SRHC01000715.1 coordinate 109,529, forward strand.
GACTTGTCCTGACATCACGGGATGACAACGTGTCTGAGCCTCTCTCTCGTCCATAGAATGTGTTCTAAATCCAAATATCACCCAGGTGATCCCCGACTGAACACTGACATCAACCAACAGTTGACAAAACTAACACAAAGCTTATTTGATAACAAAATGTTAATATTGTAACTTAGTGAACATAGTTCTAAAATATTCAAAATGCCAACAACCATTTTACTGAATGCCTGTCGCTATTGTGAGATGCTGCTATCGCTGCTACGTTGTTTATATTCTATCCCTTGGACCAAACTGACCAAACGTAGATGAACGGAATAAGTAAAGCACAGACAAGTAGACTAAAACCTGAGAGTAATGTTAAACGTGTGAGTACCGTGTATCCATACACACTCTTACATCCATATATCTATATATATATACATCGGTTGCTTCATATATCTATATAACAGCTTCTTCATGCGTCCATATATCAGTATAGTCATACAACCACGTATCAGTATATCCACACAGCCATATCTGGGTGCATCTCCTCCATTATCCAATTATCCACACATTTAAATATCGATATAACCCCAAACCACTTACATCAAACACATACACAAAATATCCATACAACTATAATCAGTATATCCACACAACATCCATCTTTCCATCATTCCATCCATCCATCCACACCTACCTCTGACGTCGACTGCTCACGGCCATGGTTTCCGCGTGGCGGCCATGTCTTGACGACCCCAGGCCCTGATGTCAGTCACTTCCGTGTGTTGTGTGACATCACAGTCACGCATGACAGGCAGTCACGTGTGTCCTTGACAACAAAGCCACGTATGCAGCCTGCTCGTCTCTCGTCAACTCAAATGTCTTTGTTCAGTCTTTGTTTTAAACAAGGAGATTGAAGGCAGTTTAACTTCTTAGTTTACCGCTTGTAGCTCGAGGTAAACAGGAACAGAAGTTGATGACTACATCCTTTTTAAATCCGAAAACTATTGTAAACAAAAACTGTTAAAGCTCATATTTTTGTATAAATGTATTTCTCGCTTGCTTGATGTATTTACTTGCTGTATTTACTTGCTGTATACTCAGTGGCTGAGTAATCTGTTGATGTCTTTATTTGTGTTGAGTTCACGAATGATTGGCGATATTTATGTGGCTTTTGCAAGATCTGGTGACGTGCGGCTTTCTCCAGCATTAACCACTTTTTGTCATTGTTTGTGCTACATTGCAAGTTGACAAATACTGATGGCCACGCAATGCCCACATTTAAACAAATAAACAACAGCAAACCAAGAAGTCTTTCCCTTTAAGTCCTGAAGACTGATGTGTATAAGCAGATGGCGGCTGGTCCTGCTGCTGGCTTGTGATGCAACTCCTGCATATAGTGCTATGACCAAAGTAAGGGAGGTTACTCACAAAGAACAGACATAATTCGGATAGGCAGGTAATAAAATGGAGACAATTAGAGAGAATTAAAGAGACCGGCATTACACTGGCATTACCTTGACATTACATTAGAGCTTCGTGAAGGTATCGGACAATTTGGCCACAGCTGCTCTCCCCATCTAAACACTAAAACCTGCTACACGTCACAGCTCCAGCGGTGGTAGTAGTACACGTCACAGCTCCAGCGGTGGTAGTAGTACACGTCACAGCTCCAGCGGTGGTAGTAGACACGTCACAGCTCCAGCGGTGGTAGTAAAAAGTAAACACACGCACGCACGCATCCTTAACCCATTCAGTAAGAAATACAATAAATTCGAGCAACTTGACGGTTTGGAGAAGTGGGCGCCGACAGACATCTGCATTTCTCTAATAACTAGTCATGAAATGTTCCACCTTGACCTGTGACTTTTGACCTCTTGATAAAATCTGTATTTTACAGACCAAACTGCATAGAAAGTCATCCACACTCAAATAGAATCGTTTTAAAGAGGATTTTCCTGGGACCAGGTATTCTAAGCGAGTGTGTAGACAGTTTATGAACCCTAATCTTTTTTGTATGTGTGTGTATGTGTGTGTGTTTGCTTTTTGGTTTGATGGCTTTTGTTTTTGTTTATTTTCTGTTTTGTTGTTGTTGTTGTTGTTTTTGTTTGTTTTTTGTTTTTTTTTTTGCTTAAAACTCATAATCCTCCGTCTGTGCAAGACATATTTAAGTTTGTAAGGACCAAGATTATGGATAACCTATTGACCTTATTATCCAGCTTTAGATAACATTGTTGTCTTGTACGTTAAACTCAAACGGCTTTGACCTACTGGTCTACCCACGGAAGGGGAATTCCCAGATACAAGACTAATTTCTGATGAAGTCAATTAAGAGAATTCGCTACACAGATGGACAGTGAACATTCTGCCAACATTTGTGTCCCTGACACACAGATACCAACACCTGCTGACTGTGTGAATGTCCAAAGCAAAAGTTAAAGTTAGAAACTTCTAGTAATGTAAACATGGACAGTCTTTGCTGTAGATGAATGTCCGTTTGTCTGCTTACATGGGACAGCATTCAACTGAAGATGAAACTGAGATAAGTACATTGAAAGAGAAATTAAAGTTTAGATAAGTATACCGAAACTGAAACATGTTTGGAAACAGGAATAATTACCAAGTATGCTGAAGCTGAAGTATAATGAACCAATAAAAAGCTAAGTGTACTGAACTGAAATGTGGAGAAAAACAAAAGTAACAGGTAAGTAGACTGAAACTGAAGTATGAGGAGAAACGAGTCTAAAAACTAAACCGACTGGACTGAAACTGAAATATGTTGGAAACTGAATACGAGTTCAGGTAATGAACATGAAATATTCGAGAAACAAATATGAAATATGAAATAAATTACACTGAAAGTGAAATACTCGAGAAACGAATATGATCTCTGATATAAGTATACTGAAACTGAAAAAAATAAAGACAAATGTGAAACCAAATCTGGAATATACTTATACAGAAATTCTGAAACTGAAATAATACACAGCTGTCAGTAAATAAAATGTCTTTTCCTTGATAGTCTAATGGCTTGAAGCCCTCCGGTCCACTCTCACGACAACAATCCCCTAAGTCCGGAGACTGAGTGAATAGAGTTTACTCCAGGCCGGACACCAACCCTTCACAGGGGGAACCTCTACAGGTAGGAGAAGTATGTAGGAACTTGTCGCCAAAAGAATGTTCTCGTCATGGATTGACAAACAAGATCCTGAAGTGTCCTGACACTCCTGACACTCCTGACACTCCTGACACTCCTGACACTCCTGACACAGCTCACTGCACCCTTCCTACCCTGACCTCAGGTGTGCCTGTGGGTGACTTGCAGGGTACAGTGCACCTGTCACGTATTCGCCAAGCCTGTCCTTGTCCACACCCGCTTTGTTGCCACCTGAGGTTTGGGTGGTGGCAATGGCAACGGGAAATCAAAGGAAACAGGAGTTGGCTAAAGTTCAGTTTACCCTCGCATTCACCTCCTGCACCACTCTGAGCACCTTTGTACCGGACTCGTTCACAAGCCAGACACAAAGGCCCGCAAATTAAAGTTAAATACACACTAGTCAGTCACAGACCTGTTCACTAGGTCTTCACGCCAACCACACGGACAGAACTGGAGTTCACAGGGCCTGCGTGTGTGTGAGAGAGTGTGCATGTGTGAGTGTGTGTGCGTGTTAGTGTGTTTGTGTGTGTGAGAGAGAGTGTGTGTGTGCATATGTGTGCGTGCGTGCGTGTGCCTGTCTCCTTCCTTGTCCAGTTTTCAGTGCACGGTGATCGACTTCCGCTATGACGGCGCTAACGGGATTGTGTGAGGACGACAGACAGTTCAGGTTCAGAAAGGCTTACTTGTGTCACGTGATTCACTTCCCTTGTGGACGAGGGTAAGAAGTACACTGCCCTCCCCCACGGGGATCAAAGGTCGTTTCTTCCCACTCAGTGCCATTGAGTGACGTCCCTTCCGGAGTTTTCAGTGCAATCACCTTTCGCCACAAACATTCTGTTATCACTTGTATTAGCGTTATCGTTACGACGACCTTTGACCTTTGACAATCCCACGAGGTTTTCTACGCCGTCACATGACCGATATAATTACTTCCTTTTTCTGTTCTAAAACTTCCTTTTGGAAGTTTTATAATTTGTGGTAAACGATTATTCTGAGAAATTACAGAAATATTGCTTTTTACAATTTGTACTTCAGAATTTAAAATAAAAATAGCGACACTAATTTTATTCATAATTTTTACCGCTTTTCTGTTCCACTTCTTTTCCGTCTAATTTTCTGCATAGGAAAAGAAAACCCAGTGATTTATATCTTTATCTCAAAGTGGACGCAACATGTTAGGTCCCCACATCAAATAAAATCACAGACTTGGTGAAAACCAGTCTTTCAGCAGCTGGCTGTATGTGAACAATGTGAGCTGCTATGAACATGGTCAAATAATCTTGAACATTTGTCCTGACACGGTAAAGACGTAGCGGAGAGCAGACATGGACAGATTGCCTTGACAACAGACATTCCCACAGTCTGTCCATCCCTTTGTTCTGTCTTCGTCATCAACCAGTGGGTCACGTGTCAAACAGTAAAGAAATTAAAGTATCATCGTCAGCATTACAACAGCGTACAATACAATGAATCGTGCAATCGTGTTACGTGATTTTCACGTGATTGGAGCAGTACAAGAGTCGACTGATACAAAACCTTCACCGGACTACCACACATACAGTGGCTGTAACGTTTTCTTGTATTACTTTATGTTTCAGCTCTGTTATTGACTGATAATTATTTCCTTGTAAATAGCCTGTTGACATCATAGACACATAGACACCGACATTTCCACAGTTGACAAAGAAATACTTTTTAAGAATACGGTTTTTTCTTTCCTTGCCAACATCAATGCTTTAAAGTCTGTAGCTACTAATAATGTATACAGGAGATAGATAAATAAATCAGAACCAAGGTCTGTTAGTCAGTAATTTTATAATAGAAGCAGGAAATCGTGACTATTTTTTTTATCATAACCAGCCCCTGGGAAAGTTGCGGTGTGTGGCAGGCTACATTTATCTGTACTGGACTCTGTCAAAGACATGGCAGCGAGTCTCCTAAGTCCGGTCTGCAAAAGACTTTGCTGACAAACACCTGCTCAGTCATCTGGAAGGCTACGTGAGAGGAAGGTGAGCAGTGAGTCGCCTCAGGCTTTCACTCAAAAACAAACTTTTTGTAAACTAGACAATGACAAGTTTGTTGGGCAGCGAGCAGCGACGAGACATTCAGACAACAGACAGACAGACAGACAGACAGACAGACAGACAGACAGACAGACAGACAGACAGACAGACAGACAGACAGACAGACAGACTGCCACCACCATCAGCTGCAGGAGACACAAGACGCTGTGAGACCCTTGTGAGACCTGTGAGACCTCTGTGAGACCTCTGTGATACCCCTGTGAGACCTGTGAGACCTCTGTGATACCTCTGTGAGACCTCTGTGATACCCCTGTGAGACCTGTGTGAGACCTCTGTGATACCTCTGTGAGACCCCTGTGAGACCTGTGTGAGACCTCTGTGATACCTCTGTGAGACCCCTGTGAGACCTGTGAGACCTCTGTGATACCTATGTGAGACCTCTGTGAGACCCCTGTGAGACCTGTGAGACCTCTGTGATACCTCTGTGAGACCCCTGTGAGACCTGTGAGACCTCTGTGATACCTATGTGAGACCCCTGTGAGACCTGTGTGAGACCTCTGTGATACCTCTGTGAGACCCCTGTGAGACCTGTGTGAGACCTCTGTGATACCTCTGTGAGACCCCTGTGAGACCTGGGAGACCTCTGGGAGACCTCTGTGAGACCTGTGAGACCTATGTGAGACCTCTGTGAGACCCCTGTGAGACCACCAGTCCACTACGACTGTCCAGTGCGAGTCTGTCACCGATGCTGAGTGCCACTGCTGCAAGCTGCCAGTCACATGACATTCTGTTGTCCCAGGACTCTGTAGTTCTTGCTCTGGTCCATTCCAGCGGTTGATGTGTGATTTATGGAGCAGGTCGAGTAAGTTGCTGAGTATTCTGAGCTCTGGTGTTGCTGGGTGAGCTGCACTGTGACCAGGTTGCCACGTGGAGGGCAAGATGCTGCTTCTCTCTTCATCTTGCTTTGTGCCGACACTGGGTTGCCGTCTGGCACTGAGGACTGATGTTTGGTCATACACTCGTCTCTCAGTCTCATTGCCTTTTGTAACATTCTCTGGGGAACTTTCTGTGTGAATATTTCCTCCTCACCTGTAGTCCATGACCGATCTTTAGTTACCTGAATTACGCCCTTCTGAGATGTCTAACTGCCGCTTTTCATCTTCATCCCTTCTGCAGTTATCTCACATCTCAGAAAGACCTTTTTTCTCTTCACTGCCGCTTTTACCTTCTCTTTCCATTCACTCATCTTTAGAGTTCTTTCTACTATAATTTCTTTAAGGTGTTATTAAGATTATCTTAGGCATTGTCGGCCGAGATTACGATGAGGAAATTGCGGAAGGTTAGAAAAAGAAAGAAATTATACAAAGCCTAAATAATGTAAGTGTTGGCGGTGAAGTCATTGTACTTGTATCCTGTGTACAGCTGACTGGTCTTGTGTTAAGACAAAGTGTCGCCTTTATCGCCTTTCCTCCCAGTCTACGTATTTGTCTTCCTCCTTCCTTTACAGAAATGTTTTATTACCTACAAACACATTCGTTAAAACATGCAAAGACGTTTTCTCACCTGTGAATAATCCTCTTACTTCTGCAGATGCGGTTCATAATTGCACTGTTGCTTGTGCACCTGCATGGTCAAACGGAAGCAGCGCAGTGCGCATGCGCCACTGAGGGACTGAACGTGCGCAGTGCAGCAGGAACGTCACACGGCATCGTCCACGTCATGCAGACCGGCGAGTGCGCCACCTACCTGGGCCAGTCCAGCCAGGCGGATGGATACACCTGGGTGCACTTGAGTGTCGCTGGGCAGGTAAGTCAACTGAACACCTGTTCGACTCTCTACACTAACTCGTGAATATTTGATGTTTGTGTAGCAGACGTGCACGTGGTCAGACAGGTGGCAGAGTCACGGAGAGAAAAGCTGAGAGAGGCAAAGATAAATTTGTTTACATCAACACAATTTAATTTATTTATTAAATACCTTTTTTTTCTATAACTCTCTCTCCTCTAATGTTTTATGCAACTTCACATTCATGTTTACATTTCTTTGCAGACTGGGTGGGCGGCGTCCAACTGGTTGCACGTTAAAGAATGCGGTTAGAATGCAGTTTCTATTATTTTTACATCGATCATCTTCCCATCTTACAGACCTCACAACACAGGGGAAGGAACAAGTAGGAGCTCGGGGCATGCGATGTACAGGCGGTGTGAATATAAGTCTTCAGGGTATTGCTGGCAGTACAGCACGCAGAATATTATGTGTGTGTGTGTGTGTGACATTTCTTTGAATGACTTCATGTCGTGACATGCACCCACCCGTGGAGAGACAGACCGACAGAGAGACAAATACAGCCATTTATCATCTGTGCGACAAGACCAGCTCTCAGCCTCTCGTCTCTCGAGTGTTGTATCCACCTGAAGGTCTCACATACGGGTGGATGCGCTCTGAGTCTGTGATAGAAGACTTACTCTGCTGCTCAGGTACCAGCTCCGTGCAGTTGCCCGGATGTCCACACATCGTTACACGTGCTGAGTGGGGTGCACGTGCACCCACAAGTCACATCGGCAACATGGCGGCCTTGCCCATCTACGTCTTCATCCATCATGGCGACGGCAGCGAATGTTTTGACCGGGCCTCCTGTATCACCAAATTAAGAATTTACCAGAACTACAACATGGACACCCGAGGTACAGGGCTTATTCAGAGAGAATATTGTGTGTGTGTGTGCGCCTTCACTGGAGAAGAAAGCTTTTATTGTTTACTCCTTTGGTCCTTTCAAAAGGGGCATTAACAGGCGACATTGTTACACTAAGATACAAAATTAATTAAGAGTTAGATCTTCGCAAGAAAATGCCCAAAATATTTATTAGTCTTATAAGTATAAAAGCATTTGAAATGCATCAAATAAGTATTTTGTAAAGGTTATATTTGTATTTGTGTCTACCTTCCTGCGTGCGTAGACTCATTAATTATACAACCCTCGTTAGTCAGTGAACTTTAATGCCTTGTTAAAAAACTCGTGATGTTTGAAGGTGTTGTTGTCCCCTTTCCTCTGCATGAGCTCCTGTGTTACCACAACAACAACAATAACAACAACAACAACAGTGACTTTTGTTGCTTGGCTGCAGGCTATTCCGACATCGGCTACAACTTTGTTGTCGGTGAGGACGGCAACGCGTACGAGGCCCGCGGGTGGTCAGAGATCGGGGCCCACACCCTGGGCTACAACCACAACGGCATTGGTAAGTACACAGGCTCCAGGGCTACAACAACAACCACCACCACCACCACCACCACCACCACCACCACAACAACAACAACAACAACAACAAAGGCATTGGTAAGTCAAAGGGTCATAAGGCAACAATAGAATTCCAATTATAAAAACAATACCAACAACAACATGGCTAATTAGTCTAATTATAAGGCAAGATTCCTAGTTTGCACTCTTGTTTGTAAGAGAGATATTGGGCAGTAACAAGATTACAAGGCTACAATCTTTACTAGGTACAACAACAATGTCACAGGTAATGACAGGTGAGTTTTGTAGTTTCTGACTCGGACTGTTACCCACATTCACCGAGCGTCTTACCGTCTGACACGTTTCCCGTGTGCTACACATCAGTCGAGGTTCCTAGGGCGGATGACACACTTCCTGTGAATGTAATTTCCTAAGCCGTGACTGGACACATGAGGACACTCAATGAAATATCCCCGGCACTTACTGTCACTGAGAAGTGTCACTTCAGGGGAAGTAAGCCACTTCACTTTCCGCATGCCGGCGCTAGTCACGTGATAACGCGCGTAGTCAGAGAAGATAACGAGATCAATGTTCTTTTGCTTTTGACTTCAAGGGTGTATTACAAACATCTAACAATAATTGCCTGTTGCCTAATCAGGAATTTTAAGAAGAACCAGTTATACAGACCTCCTACCGCCATGTTCCTCCCCAGCAGCATTCTCCCCCACATCCCGAGTTTCGTGCTTTTAGTTGACTTTTATTATCAGCAGCACGACCTGCGACATTCCCCACCTACTGCAGCAGCTGTCAGCAGCTCCCTCTGTTGTTACAAAAGTCACTGTCACTGTCATTTATTGTGATTTGAGTCTTCGGTCCACTGCCCCTCCTCACTACCTCAGCTCACCTGTCCTCCACCCTCCACCCTCTACCCTCCACCCTCCACCCAAGAGTTTGATCTCGTCTTTTCTCGTACAAGCGCGTGGCCCCGAACCTCTCGGTCAGTTGGTACAAGTGCCAAGTGCCAAGTGCCAAGTGTCTAAACCATTGAAAGCCGTTTACTACGATTATTGAATTGCCTCCCTGTAATTTCTCGTCCTCGTTCCTTCTGCTTTAGTCACTCGTTCATCTTCCATCGCTTAACCTTTTTTGTAATCTGCTTTTGATTTAATTGTTCTCTCATTAAGGTCGACAGGGTAGTAGCTGTAGTTACCCAAGTGTTATACACATCTGTAATTCTGTCGTCAACAGCTTAAACATTGATAAGCAAGTCTGTTGCCGGGTGATTTCTCCTGAGGTGTAGTAACTGAAGTCAACACTTTATAATCCACTCACTGTATTACTATCACCAAATAAATACAGCCCTTGGACTGCACTCCTTACACATATTATACATTGTAATGTATTATTTGGTGCATTGTTGTGTGTGTATGTGTATATGTGTATGTGTGTGTGCGTGCAGCGATCTGTGTCATCGGTAACTTTGACAACCACGTGCCCAACGATGCGGCGCTGGCCACGGTGAAGCAGCTGATCCAGTGCGGCCTGGCCAACGGCAAGATCAACCCTAACTACACCCTCAAGGGGCACCGTGACGTGGGCAGCACTGACTGCCCGGGCACTGCCCTCTACAACCTCATCCACACCTGGCCCCACTACGCCAGTGGCACGGCGCTGTACGGCTGACCGCGAGGCCTGGCCCACCACGTGACATGTGACATGTGACACACACGTCGGCTTTACGTTGCCATCACGTTGTGAACTACGTTTTTACGCTGTCTCCACGTTGAACGCTGTAACGTTTCGCGACGTCAATGTTTGAACAGTGAATTCTTTGTCTCAATTGCGAGGTCATGTTCTTTTTACCTGCGGAATCACGCAGGCAGTCTGAAGGAAGCCACGTGACTGCTGACAGCACATTATAACTGCACCACAACTTGACACAGAGAGAACACTGGGAATATATTGAAAAATTCTTGAGAATATTAACAAATAAGATCGTTTCATGATGATCGTCAGCTCAGTTTATTCGATGCAGCTCAATGTCAAAACAAGTGAAGCAACCGGAGTGGACTCCAGCTAACAGACCCCGACAGTTGGCAGATCAGATAGCATTATATACACTTTGTACACTATATACACTTTGTACATTATACACATTGTATACATTATATATACTTTGTACATTGTATACATTATGTGCATTATATACACTCTGTACATTATATACACTATATGCATTATATACACTGTGTACACTATATACATTATGTACACTATATACATTATACACACTATGTATATAATATACATTACATACACTATGTACATTACATACATTATATTCATGATATATTCCACACACAGTCCTGCTGCACAACAGAAAATGGGAGAAAAGACAGAAGGACGTGTAAACAAGGTCCAACACTTGTGTCCACATCACAGCAGGACCACAACAGAAACACAGTCAAGGAGAGCTGACCCTCAGTCTGGGAGGTGAAGGGGCAGAGCTGGGGTCAAGGACTAGGTTGCAATGATCTCAGCATTGTCCCAGCACGAGACAGAGAACAAACCCAGCAAGGACAGTTTGTCTTTAAATGTTAACACATTCTGTCCATCCCGCTTGGTTCTGTGTTCATCAGTAAAAATAGCAAAGTGTCAATGTGAACAGAAGCAGGTCCAGTTAGCCGACAGGAGCAGAATAAAATAAATAAAAATATAACAGTACTTTTGTAGAGTATAAATGTAATGGTAACAAAGACACAAGTTATAGGTGATACAATAAAAACAATCACCTGAAAGAATAAATGAGGGAAAAAATAATAGTTTAATCCCTTTCACTGATGTAAACATATCAGCGTTAAAATGTAAACTGTGACACATTTGTGTCATTGGTGTCATGGTGACATAGTATATCATCTCAGTCTTCTGGCCATGATGTGGCAGATGAGGGATTTGTCTCAAACAAACCTTCAGGTGTGTGAACAGAATGATCTGACATGAAGTTACAAACATCATCCTGAGCACTCAGCACGCGCTGCTGCTGCTGTTGTTGTTGTTGTTGTTGTTGTTGTTGTTGTTGTTGTTGTTGTCTTACCTGTCATATCTCTGGGGCTGACATGAAGTTTTCTGTCAACACTTTGTTTTGTTGTTGTTTCATAAACACTAATGACTGTCCTTTTTTATCAGATTCACAGATATTAAGCTTCGAAAAGCTGGAAAAGCAATCTTATTTTCTTAACAGTTGTGAACATTAATGTCTTTTTTCTGTCCTTCCCTCCATCAAAGGTATGAAATGTGTTGCTGCTCATTGTTGTGTGTACAGGCGTGTCCGTGAATGAGAAACAAAACAACAATCAGCAGTTGTACAGACACAGACAAACGTGACTAGTCTTATCATGACACAACACAGTTTCTGGGAATTATTCGCTGCCTCCACAGGTGAGATTTATCGTTTGGAGAGTAGTGAATGCATGGCAGCAGTCGTCATAAAGTCTGCAGACACACAGCTACCTGTCAGACGGATCCTGTCCACTGTCTGGAGTCTACCTGAGGCTAAGGTGAGCAAAGCTTGGTGGGTGTGCTTCAAACTTTCAGAATAGACGATGTCTTACCTGCTGCTGGATGACTGAGATGACAGTACATTGACAACAGACTAGTTCAGTCTACAGAGACTGCTGACCTTACGACCCTGACACAGACATAGAGGACTGAGGCTTCCTGATGTCCACAGGTCTGTAGAAATGGCAGTGCTTAGAGAGAGACCTCACCTGCTTCCTTTTGCTACAGCGATGCCGACAACATTCCCTTGTTTACTTTACAAACAACGGATGCACTGCATTCTCCCTGCCATCAGTGTGGAGGTTACTCATTAATGTGTCCGCAGCTTGACCACTTAATTAATACTTTAGAAGCTTGACCAAAGATGAACTAATAATTGACTAATGCTTGATGAATATGTCAGCAGAATAACGAATGACCACTTCTTCCACAGTTATTTATTAGAAACAAAACACATAACACATACAGATCGTCAAGGATTGCCTCCATCTGTGTCGGAGGAGTGGATTTGCATGCACACTTACAGTCTTTGAGATAGGTGTAACTTAACGAAGAGGAGGAAGGGAGGAACAAGCTCGCTCTCAGAAGAAAGTTACCTGTCACACGACACATCTTAATCAAGACCTGTGCTTACTTCAAAAGATTGTGGACGGCAACGACTAAACCGATACTGGAGACGATGTTAGAGATTAAACTACAAAAAACTGAAGCTCAAAAATGACATTTTCCCACATTTGTCTTAATCTTCTATAAAATGTAATATGTTTGCTATGGACTTTCCCTTCTACTGTTGTTTACTACATGCTAGACACGTCGTCCTTACTTCATTTCCTCCCAGTTTACTTATTTGTCTTCCTCCTTCATTTACAGAAATGTTTTATTACCTACAAGCAAATTCTGTAAGACATGCAAAGACGTTTTATTCCACATGTGAATAATTCTATTTCATCTGCAGATGCGGTTCATAATTGCGCTGTTGCTTGTGCACCTGCATGGTCAAACGGAAGCAGCTCAGTGCGCATGCGCCACTGAGGGACTGAACGTGCGCAGTGCAGCAGGAACGTCACACGGCATCCTCCACGTCATGCAGATCGGCGAGTGCGCCACCTACCTGGGCCAGTCCAGCCAGGCGGACGGATACACCTGGCTGCACCTGAGTGTTGCTGGGCAGGTAAGTCAACTACACAAACACCGACTACCTGTCCTCCTGTCTGTCTGTGACCTCATTGTGTACACGGCGCAGGTGTGTGATTGGCAGTCATCGTGTTTTGTTGGCTTCCTGCACATGCAAACAGAGGACGGAATTCTAATCAGAGACAAATGGCGAAAAGGAAAATGAAAAGCAGCTTTTTCATGAAAAACCCAACTGTCACTCTCACATTCCCATCCTCTGAGTAGCTCGCTATCTTCTGCTGGAGATTACTTTTAGAATTTCTCAAAACATTCCTGTATTTCTAAGGCTCATAAAAGTGTGAATGTGTGTGAATGTGTATCTACTTATCTCTCTCTCACACACGCACGGAGTCTTTCCTTCCTGTCTTTCAATGCTACCAGCCCGTAACGAGATGTTGTTTCTCTCCGCAGACCGGATGGGCGGCGTCTAACTGGCTGCACGTGGGAGACTGCGGTGAGTAGAGGGTGTTGTCGGTAGTCCTGTCCTCCCCACGTTGTTGCTGGGTTCTCTGAGAGAGACTTGTATTCAAGTGAAAGTTATTGCTGGAAGTCCAGAGAAATAATTGTATCACCCTCACACCACAGCATGAGTTACTGGTCTCTGTGTATTAAAAGCCAGTGAGAGAGATGTTCTCACCCACAGGTACCAGCTCCGTGCAGCTGTCCGGGTGTCCACACATCGTCACACGCGCTGAGTGGGGTGCACGTGCACCCAAAAATCACATCGGCAACATGGCGGCCTTGCCCATCTACGTCTTCGTCCATCATGGCGACGGCGGCGAATGTTTTGACCGGGCCTCCTGTATCGCCAAAGTGAAAGCATATCAGAACTATCACATGGACACGCATGGTACACAGACTAGCATACTTCGTAGCATATAATATGTGTGTTTGTGTGTGTGTGAGTGAGATGATGATGATGATGATGATGATGATGATGATGATGATGATGATGATGATGATGATGATGATGATGGATACAAAGAGAAAGAATAAACAAATCGACGAGTATAACAATCATGGCGCACTTATCTACAGCCAAGGAACGCTGGCAGTATTCAGCGAGTTCCTGTACCAGTCTCTATACTTCATTGTATACTTTACTGTATGCTTCTCTCTATACTTCATTGTATTCTTCCCTCTATACTTCATCGTATACTTCCCACATTCATGAAAGAGGCTGTTGTTGTTGTCGCTGTGTCTGGTGGCCTGACTGTGTGACGACAGTAGTGCATGTTTTGCTGGTGACGTGCAGGCTGGCCCGACATCGGCTACAACTTTGTTGTCGGTGAGGACGGCAACGCGTACGAGGCTCGCGGCTGGTCAGAGATTGGAGCCCACACCCTGGGCTACAACAACAACGGCATTGGTAAGTACACAGGCTCCACGGCTACAACAACAACAACGACATTGGTAAGTACACAGGCTCCACGGCTACAACACTAACAGACTCTGGACTCTAACAAAGGTATTGTATCTAAAGTACCTGCAAGGACTGACAAGCTTCCTCGTGTCACTCATATTAAATCTCTCAGTCACGTGACAGGACATTAACCCCTCAAGTGCTGAAGACGAATGTAAGTTAAAGTCTGTCACAACATCAGAAATAACTGAATTCCGCCTAAACCGTCTGCTAGTGAGTGGCGAGGATAAAGCAGTACGGAAATACATTCATCACAGGCGATTGTTGTACATCAGTCTTTCTGTATCTACAGTTCAATCACATTTTGCATCTGATGAGTTTATGGCTGATACATTTCCTACTTAACACAATGACTTACTTACCAACCCTGCTGGATGGCTCGAGGACACTAAGATGTCTTCTCTTACTGATACTCGCTGTTGCCTACCTTGTATTTTCCATCTACCTCTAACTCACTGGGCTCAACATTCTGCCCATGGCCTTTTGGATTTTTTCTACACCTGTGTACAGCCTCATCCCCTGCCTGTTCCTCCGTCTGTTGCACTAACGGTTTCTTTCCGCTAGTCGGGGGTTAAAGGTCCCGCAGTCTCTAAAGCTTTCCTGTCCGCTCTGCTCCTTGTCCTGTGGATCCCTGCCCTCTGTCTGTTTACTCTAGGGACAAACTATTCTGATATTACATAACCTGGCCTTTGTCACACCTGAATGAGGACTGCACATAGAGTCAACACTTTATTATCTGCGCACTGAAGCTGTACTATCAGGGAATAAATACCATCCTTGGACTTTACATATGGTAGTTGTCATTGAATGATTACCACAGTGTGATCTTTGTGTTGTCCTGTCTTCTACAGAGTGAGTTATTATCACAGACTGTATAGTTCTTGCATTGTGTGTATGTATACGTGTATCTGTATGTGTGTGTGCGTGTGCAGCGATCTGTGTCATCGGCAACTTCAACAACCACGTGCCCAACGATGCGGCGCTGGCCACGGTGAAGCAGCTGATCCAGTGCGGCCTGGCCAACGGCAAGATCAACCCTAACTACACCCTCAAGGGGCACCGTGACGTGGGCAGCACTGACTGCCCGGGCACTGCCCTCTACAACCTCATCCACACCTGGCCCCACTACGCCAGTGGCACGGCGCTGTACGGCTGACCGCGAGGCCTGGCCCACCATGTGACACGTGACATTGTTTCAGCGTCATCACGTCGTCACGTCGTCACCACGTTGTCTTTACCTTGTCGTTACGGCGTTACCACGTTTCACGATGACCTTGGACTTGCAATGATTGACAAACGCTGTCCCTAGAGTGAAATACAACTGATGTCGCACTGTTGTAGTTGTTGAAGTGTAGACGCTCGGGAGGGAGGCTGTGGGTGTAGATCACCTGTGGAATGCGAGAAGACAACTCTCTCTAGGAACACTGACACATAAAATATTTCAAAGAGGATTGCATGTTGTTTGCCTTAAGATTCAGCAAAACATTTACTTCAAAAACAAAACGAAAAAAAAAACCAACCAAACAAACAGAGACCTGTAAGTGGTCGTGCATGAACAGTTTAAACCTGTAGTAAAAATGTTAAATAATCTTCATTTGACCCACCACGTGACCCAACACAGCCGACTAGGACACATTGTCCTAAACACGTGTTTTCTACGTTCAGCCGTCGTCAGCTATGTCCTCTGTCTTTCTTCTCACCCGGTGTGTCAGTCACTTCAGTGTCGAAGATGAAAAGTGTCACGGTGACAGTCTGAAGCTGACCATGACAATAAATAACAACACAAGGAGGGATTTCAAATTTAGCGCTGAAACACATCACGTGCATGGTTGGGGTCAGAGTTGAGAATAAATTTTACTTTACTGACACAGGAAAAATATCTTCGCATTTTGCTGTCATTGTTTGATACCTCACCCTGCTGTCCTGGTCAGGGCCGTGCTTAGGGGCAGGTAGGTAGGGGAGGCATGTGTCTGGGGCCCTGCGCTTTTGATTAAAATGCTAATTAGGCTCCAAATTAAATGCCCTGTACCTCGCGCCCCCTGGGCACTACAAACGGTCCTGGTTCTTGTTTTATCGTGCTCCCACCTTGCTGTTATTGAATAATAATAATAACAACAACAACAACAATAGGATTTGTACAGCACATTTCCACATACGGAGGCGAGCTCGATGCACCTGACAAGAGACCATAGGGGCTGTAAGGGATGAGGTCATGTGATGTCGTCACAACTGAGTACAAACAGGCACACGCACACACAGACACACGGACACACACACAGACAGACACACACAGAGACACACACACACACACACACACACACACGGACACACACACACACGGACACACACACATATCTATTTTACTGACTTTGTGAATGAACACGTGTGAGTGCTGTAGCTGTTCAAATGTCCATAAAGTGCGTTGAATGAAAGTCAGAGAAGAGTTCTCCATGGCGAGACAGAGAGCAACAGTCACAGTTGCTTAGGTCGTTAGGGTCGAGGTTCAACTTGTTTAATAACGGAGTGACAGGCATGCTTGACAGAAGGAGGAACAGAGCCAGTACACAGGGGATGACTAATGATGTCTGTGATGATTGGAATCAACGTGTCAAGGCACTCAAACAAGATGGCGGTCCTGTCATTATTATTATTCAGAGGCACAACTGCTTGTATGGTGTTGGTGCTGGTAACTTTTAAAGTTTCACAGCTTTCTTCTAATGAAGACAGACCAACAGAGCTTAGTCCGGTGTGAGGGCGGGTACTGGCTACCCCTACCTCTACCCCTACCCCTACCCCTATTATACTCCAGACATGTACAGACACTTTGCTACCACAAACCTTTCTATCAATGGTGGCTAATACTCAATATTTAAAACTTAAAACAATGCGCTTACTTTCTTTCTTCAGTGATTTAATACTAATAATAAATTTCATACAACACTATATCCCAGCTGTATGAACAAGTTCATGTCTCTCTACAATGAGCGGAGTAGACAGACAACTGCATCGACTGACAGACCTTCACACCAACGACTGGCACAACAAGCAGTGAGTAGAGCTCACCACCTTCAGCCAGTAGGAGGAAGGTACATCTCTCTGTCTTTTCCTTTTCTATATATATATATCTGTGATGTGTATGGGCGTGTGTGACGAACCAAAGCCCGTCACTCAGTAGTGCCAGACCAAAAGAAGACATGACTAGTCTTATCATGACTACAAGCAGATCCTGGGAAAAATGTAAACTCGCACAGGTGAAGCCTACCTGTGTGTCACGACAGCAAAAGTACTTGTCCTTTCCCCTTAAAAAAGGCCGCGTGGATAGAAGTTCTCATCAAACAGCCTGTCTGGTTGTCTGGAGTCACAGGACACAAAGGTGAGTTTGACTGGGACTTTCACTGAGGACAGTCAGCTTGTCATCAGCCTCATGTTCTCTATTGGGGTGTGCAATGAGCAATAGCAATACATGGCCAGCAAATGACTGTCAGCATTAACAGGTGATGTGTAAACAAAAGCTCAGTAGTCAGTGTCCAGAGTGGACAATCAAGCTTGACTAGTCACTACCCGATATGTCAGCGGCCTGACTTATGAAGAATGAGTGTGTCATTAACGGCAGTAAAGCTGACAGATTGACTGAGGGCTCCCCACCCATCAGGACTCACGCGCCAAAGAGAGTTTCTCTCAACAAACCAAAGGTCGTCAACAGTGGCATTCATGCTTGTGGAAGTAGCGAAACTTAGTCATTGTTTCCTCCCTTGACCGTTAGCGCTCGTTAGGGGCAACACAGGACAAGGACAAGGTCCACCACCAAAGCAATGGTCAGCAGGTCTAGAATGGGACGACCACCCACGTCCTCATGTTTGTAAGCCAGGTCCTCCCTCAAAGAACCACTGACCAAGTGCGACCTTCACTGATGTCAGGCTGAGAAATGTCCTGAGTTCGTCTTCCCTTACCTCAGCCTCCTACATTCACACACATCACATTCTACTAGGAATGCCACTGGACGATCACGCAGCCAGCATCTTTCAACCGATGGTCAAATGGCCAGCATGAAGAAATACCAAATCTTTATTTACAAGGGGAACAGAATAAGCAAAACTTGTGCTTTATTGCAGCTCGCCCTTGGACTAGGTAGTAGAGAAAACACGGCATTCATTCAAAAAAAGTAACAGAGATGAAGACCACCCAGCTTCCCGATCACCAGGTACCTCTTAGGTGGCTGGGCGGGGATAAAGGACTCCCTCTCACCGCCCTAACAGGTGTGAAACGACCACAAGCATTTGCACCTCGTCCTCCTGCGAAACCGTAGACGATGTTGGCACCTGTCTTGGCGGCCATCGCCACCCGGGATCTGCCTTGAACACCTCTACCCTCGTTGTCTATCCTTGGGCCTCTAACCGTCTGTCCTATCTTGTGCTCCATAAAGGCTTGTACACGAGGCTTTTGTAATTAATTAAGTCTAGATGTGAGGCACTTTCCTGTTTCACTTAAAACTGCATAACATACCACAACAGGATACACACCGACATGACACAGCGACACGACACACAAAGACAGTAAATATTATACTTTATGTTACTGGACCAGTCACTTATCTTTATCTTTTCATTTTTTTATTTCGTCCCTGCTCATTTCTTCCTCTCTATTTTGAACAAAGGTTCTCTCAGTTGATGTTTTCTGGACTATTCCTTCTTCTGTTGTTTGCCACAGTTAGACAAGTGACCCTTGCATCATTTCCTCCCAGTCTACTTAATGTGTGTTGTCTTCTTTTACAATTCATTTACAATTTTTTTTATTACCGACAAATTCTTTAAAACTTGTAAAGACGTTCTTTCACCTGTAAATAATCGTCTTTCATCTGCAGATGTGGTTCATAGCGTCCCTGCTACTTGTTCTCCTGCATGGTCAAACGGAAGCAGCGCAGTGCGCATGCGCCACTACGGGGCTGAACGTGCGCAGTGCGGCAGGAACGTCACACGGCATCCTCCACGTCATGGAGACCGGCGATTGCGCCACCTACCTGGGCCAGTCCAGCCAGGCGGACGGATACACCTGGCTGCACCTGAGTGTTGCTGGGCAGGTAAGAGTCAACTGTTGAACTGTTCCTCCTGTCCTTGATGACTTTATGACTGTGCACGACGACGATGACAAGACGATGACACTACGATAATTATGTTAATGTCAGTGTTGTGTACAGGAGAACGGCAGACAATCACAGCGAGAAATCGTTAAGACAAAAGGCTGAGACGAAAACGAGAAAAGCAGTTTATTTTTTAATGTAAGAGTCGCTAGGATTCCTTTAGTGCAGACCTGGGCAAAGGCCGGCCCGCGGGTCGGATCCGGCCCGCCTGCTGTCTCTGACCGGGCCGCCCGCTGGCCCGCCCGCCGGCCCGCCCGCTGGCCCGCCCGCCGGCCCGCCCGCTGGCCCGCCCGCCGGCCCGCCCGCCAGTATATATATATACAGTACTGGGTAAAACTGAGTTAACTATATTAGTCCGGCCCTCTAAAACCATCCCAATTTCTCATGCGGCCCCTTGGGAAAATTAATTGCCCACCCCTGCTTTAGTGAATACCTGGCAACCCTCGTGTGCTCGCACTTGGGCCCAAGTTCTTTTCTTCTTCTTCTTCTTGTTCTTCTTTTTTTTCTTCTTCTCTTATTGGTACCAAGGGTACCAGTCGTTGGGGTGGCACAATGCACCCAAGTCGAGGTGAACTCACGGCAGCCAGGTGAGTGTTGCGCCCAGGTAAGAAGGTCGTTGAGTTGACAGGTGGTCAGCCTCCCCAATGCCATCAGCAGGGTGCACGTCTGGCAGTCGCGGAGCATGATGGGAACACGAGAGACTGCCTGACTCTGGTACGGAAGCTGAGCTTTCTGCCATCCCTGATCTTATGGAGCTGACCCCAAGTCACCCTCCTCTTAATAGTTCCTTATATTTGTCCAAAATATTATTTTTACAATTTTCGTAAGCGCTCGCGCATGCACACACACACACACACACACGCACACACGCACGCACACACACGCACGCACGCAGACACACACACACGCACTTTCCTTGTTTCTGTTGGTGCCACATGTCACATGCTACATGAAGTGCGTTTGTTTCTCTCTGCAGACTGGATGGGCGGCCTCCAACTATTTGCACGTGGGAGAGTGCGGTAAGTACGAGGGCTTATCTTATCTGTATTCCATCGTCTCCCAGCGTGAGTTAGACGGTGAGTGAGGACATTGAGACAGTCGTCAGAACTAAAATTATCTCGCTTACACCAGGGGTTACATGACACTGGTCCTTTTTTATTAGAACAGATGTTCTCACCCACAGGTACGAGCTCAGTGCAGCTGTCCGGATGTCCACACATCGTTACACGTGCTGAGTGGGGTGCACGTGCACCCAAATCTCACATCGGCAACATGGCGGCCTTGCCCATCTACGTCTTCGTACATCATGGCGACGGCGGCGAATGTTTCGACCGGGCCTCCTGTATCGCCAAAGTGAAAGAGTACCAGAACTATCACATGGACACGCACGGTACATAGACTAGACTGTGTGAGTGTGTGAAGAGTAGACAGGGAAACATAGACATGGTCCAGCACGTGGCTGGCACTGAGCTGTGACCATGGTCAGTGATGTGAACAGCGATGGTTGTGGTCATGGTGGGTTTGTTTAGATTATTTCTCTGTGCGCCCATCGTCGTCATTCTCCTGACTGGTATCGTAGGCTACACCGGGTTAAACAATGCAGGATAAGATATTATCCCCATCCCTGGTAAATGATTCAAGTATTCGTAGGACTTCATTTTTCCTTCCTCTCTTGGTCGCCATCTAGCAATCCTTCTGTCGCTCTCTCACTTTAAAACACACACACTCACATTTCGCCCTATACTTCACTACATCAGAGGCTGTTGTTTGTCTCACCTGTGTTTCTCTACTAAAGATATCGTGTGACAAAAGTATTTTTGTTGCTGGTCGCCTGCAGGCTGGTCCGACATCGGCTACAACTTCGTTGTCGGTGAGGACGGCAACGCGTACGAGGCCCGCGGCTGGTCAGAGATCGGGGCCCACACCCTGGGCTACAACAACAACGGCATTGGTAAGTACACAGGCTCCACGACTACAACAACAACGACATTGGTAAGTACACAGGCTCCACGGCGACAACAACAACAACAACAACAACCACAACAACAACGACATTGGTAAGTACACAGGCTCTACGACTACAACAACAACGACATTGGTAAGTACACACGTTCCACGGCTACAACACTACAATCAACTCTGAGAGACATAAACAACATTGCTAAGTACAGAGGTTTCAAGGCTACAATCCCAGTCGTCACCACGCACTTCATCATTGGTAGGTAATGAGATAAGAAGGCTACCATCTTGTCTTTCGTTGAGACAAGGACAACAAAGGACTGTGGATTGTCGAGGTCATGAGACCGCAGTTCTAGCCGACTGTCAGGAATTCTAACCTTTACAAACTCTACGACAGACGGCAGTTACAATTCTGCTCAAACACTAATAATCATTCATTTAGTTTGAAGGATGTTAGAATGATTTAGCAGGAAAACCCCAGTAATGAGTTAGATAAATGATAAGTGATTTCTCTCCATTCCCTTTCTACATTTCGTCATTTCTGCGTTTGTGTACATGTGCCGTGTGAAAGCTGATGGCTTGCCTACTCACTACAATGTGTTTATTATTCTCTCTGGTGGACCGTCTGAGCACTGAGATGTTCTTTCTCTAACACACATGTACATGTCCTTCCTCATCACTTCAAAGAATATGATGCATTCAGTGCAGTACCCTTACATTTCCTACGGGTGCTACAGCAGGGGAAGTAATTGGACATCCTGACTAGGTGGAGCCACCTATCATAAGCAACATAACAGGGAAGATAAGGACTAAGCTGTTTTTATAAACGGATTTCATCTCTTCCAAAGCAAACAAGCTCTAGTTCTGTTTCAGTATTCTCTAGAAAGCTCTTTGTTAATTAACTTCAGTTAAACAAAAGCTTGTGTCCATGTCAGACCCACTGAACTCTGTTTTCATTTATTGAAGCAACATTTAAGTTGGTGGTCAGACATGCTTCCCCAACCCTCAGCCCCATGGGCCACTGTCGTGGCTTTGCCAGGAAGCATCGTTTATTGCAAACATCAAGTTTTCTCCTTTCCCCAAAATACAGGTTTCTTGGTCTAGCGTTTATTTCAGAGCAGCAATAATAAAAACAAACTTCATCCACTGTCGTCTTCACAGTCCTCAGTTATAAGCAGTCTTTGTAATATAATTATTATATTTTTACATGGGGCAAAGAGGTTAGAATCATTCCCTCCTAAATTCTTGTTTTTCACAGCGTGTACAGCCTGAACAACAGCCATTTGCTCCACTTCTTCAGTAACTGTCAATAAGTTTCAGTCTACTAGTAGAGAACCTTCCTGTAGTCATGACAAGTCGATAGTTGTCCCCCTTCCTCGCTTTTTCCCACTTCCTTGAGCCCTCTGCTCATCAGCGCAGTCCTTTGATCTTCCCTGTAATGAGTCCACCATTCAGTCCTGTCGACATTGTTGTATTCTAATGAGGACATGCGACATATTTATATTATTCAGTTTTGTGGATCATCAACTATTATCACAGAATGTTGAGCCTTGGATCATAGCGAGGACGTGTAGAGGTGGACTGCTGTCTGTCTGCCGAGACCAACGCTCAGACTCTTGCGAAGTTCTCCGCTGTTAGTGTCGGCGAGCCTAAACAAAGACTGTGATTAAACCGTGTGTGTGTGCGTGTGTATGTGTATAAATATGTATGTGTGTGTGTGTGCAGCGATCTGTGTCATCGGTGACTTCAACAACCACGTGCCCAACGATGCGGCGCTGGCCACGGTGAAGCAGCTGATCCAGTGCGGCCTGGCCAACGGCAAGATCAACCCTAACTACACCCTCAAGGGGCACCGTGACGTGGGCGACACTGACTGCCCGGGCACTGCCTTCTACAACCTCATCCACACCTGGCCCCACTACGCCAGTGGCACGGCGCTGTACGGCTGACCGCGGGGCCTGGCCCACCACGTGACACGTGACACACCTGTCGTCTCTACTTTGGTCTTATCTTGCTTTGCACTGTCGGCACGTTCGACACAATTCATCGACTTAAAAAAGAAAATGAAGTTTTGTCTATAGACTAATAAAATTCCAGACTACACCTGTGCCCATCTCGCGTGTTTAATGTGTGACCTGACCTTTCACCGTGCTGTTATCAATTTCATCCTCTCGCCATGTTGTATTGTTTTCTATCCTCTTACCGTCTTATGTCCTCTCGCCATGCTGTTCTTGTTTTATCAACACTTTTTATTACTATGATACCTATCAGCGATGATTTGTAGGTACTGGTTAACAAAACAATAGATCTTGCCCCAAAAATATTTTTCTCTTATCTTTTCTTCTCATTATCACTAGTATACAATCTGTGTAGCTATCTGCAGTGTGGATGGGTGAAAATATAAATCAGAACCAAAGTCCGTTACTCAGAAGTTTTGCAACAGAAGCAGGCGGGACAGTCTTATCAAGACTAAAAGCAGATCCTGGGAAAATTGCGAATGAAGCACAGGTGAAACTTATCTGCATGCGAGGACCAAAGCTTTAAAGCAGCCAGCGTGAGTACAGCTCATCATCACAGAGTCTGTCTGTCTGTCTGTCGCACTCCAGGACACCAAGGTGAGCAGTGAGTCTGTGGTTGATTATCACTCAGTCATCAGTCTGGGACTATAGCGAGTTGTCTGTTGGATGGTGTGCACAGTATGGCTGCCAGTCATCAGTAGTGTCAGCACTAACCAGGTGATGTCATTAAAAGCTCAGTGGTGGTGTCCAGTGTAGACAGTCCGAGTCCACACCTGTCTGTTGTAAGCATCCTGCAGACAGCATCTCAAGTTACAGCAGCAGCTCCTCTGCATGTGTCACCAGCATATCTCTTGACTAACGGATATTACTAACAATTAAAGAATTCGTCATCAGCTTAACCGATGACTAACGATGAACTAACGACCACTGAGAGTTAGCAGAATGGCTAAGGACTCCTTCCACCAGAGTCCCGGTGATTCACCAAAAGCTTTGTATCAGTCGGCTGACGACGGCCAGCCCTTGCAGGAATCTGTCTGCTCTAAAGGCTGGGTGATGGACACGGTTAACTAGGTTGGTCATGCTGATGACTACATCGATGATACTACAACGCCACCAAAGACAATTTTCACTATACATTAATTGAGTCTTCTACAAATATCGTTTGCTTGGATTCGTTCTTTGCAGGAAAAGTCACGATTAGCTTTTTCATCTTTTGTTTCCTCCTAACTCACTTTTTCCTTTTTCATCCGCAGAACTATTCTACCTGTGAATGTTTTTCTGTCATCTGCAGATGCGGCTCATAGTGGCGCTGTTGCTTGTGCACCTGTACGGTCAAACGGAAGCAGCGCAGTGCGCATGCTCAACTGGTAGTTTGAACGTGCGCAGCGGAGCGGGAACGTCACACGCCATCGTCCACGTCATGCAGACCGGTGAGTGCGCCACCTACCTGGGCCAGTCCAGCCAAGCAGAAGACCTCACCTGGCTCCACGTGACTGTGGCTGGGCAGGTAACACGTGACACGGGGCGCTGACGTCAGCTTTGACATACATGATACATCTCTGTGTCTATGTGGAGAATGTGACCCCATGACCAAGCAATATTTACTTTTGTTTGTTTTGTGCGCGTGAGACCACGGAGGCAAAGACAGAGTAATGGTGTGTAACAGTAGGTGTAGTTGTAGTTGTAACAGTAGGTGTAGTTGTAGTTGTAACAGTAGGTGTAGTTGTAGTTGTAACAGTAGGTGTAGTTGTAGTTGTAACAGTAGGTGTAGTTGTAGTTGTAACAGTAGGTGTTGCTGTTTACCTGCCAGTGGAAACATTTCGCCAGCGACACGTTTGTCTTTCTGTGCAGACCGGGTGGGCGGCGTCCAACTGGCTGAACGTTGGAGACTGCAGTGAGTGTGAGAAGTCATACAGATAGACACTTACACAAATCATCTCTCACGTTTTCTTATGTTCGTTGTCGTTGTCGTTTTTGTTGTCGTTGTTGTTGTTGCTGCTGCTGCTGCTGCTGTTGTTTTGTCCTCAGTTTCTAAAGACGTCATAAAAACAGAATGCAAAAGTTTAACATGGCGCTCTGCTCCACTGGGGGCGAATAGGAAGAAGCAGATAAAAAAAAAAGTTGAACATGGATTATCAGAGACTTGAATAGCGTAAGTGTGTAATTATTATTAAAGCAGTTGATGTCTACTAAATATAAAAATATATTTCAACTCACATGTGTTCATGTCTCTCTGTCTCTGTGTGTTGTGTGAATATGTGTGTGTGTGTTTCTCTGTGTGTTGTGTGAATATGCGTGTGTGTGTGTTTCTGTGTGTGTTTCTCTGTGTGTGTGAGTGTGTGTGTCGATACACGTGGCTGGTGTTCTGTTTCCGCTCTACGGTCAAACAGAAACATCGCAGTGCGCATGCTCAACTGGTAGTTTGAACGTGCGCAGCGGAGCGGGAACGTCACACGCCATCGTCCACGTCATGCAGACCGGTGAGTGCGCCACCTACCTGGGCCAGTCCAGCCAAGCAGAAGACCTCACCTGGCTCCACGTGACTGTGGCTGGGCAGGTAACACTTGGCGACATGGGCACGAGATATATGTATGTATATATTTACGTGTCTTAATATTTGAACCAACGATGAAGTAACAATTAGTTGCTAGGTTGCTGAGCAGAAAAAGACAGAAGAAAAGACACTCAGAAAAATATATTGAGATAAGCAGTAGAATCGCTGAATCTCTCTCTCTATACATATAAATAGCACAATAATAAACATCAGCCGTTACCAATATTATTTTCCAGCGAAAATGTTTAACACGAATCACTCATTTCTTCACAGACCGGGTGGGCGGCGTCCAACTGGCTGCACGTTGGAGCTTGCGGTGAGTGTGAGGTTATCTTTTCTTGACCCCATCGCCCCCCAGGCTTATTCTGGCAATAACGGTCCTTGCAGGAAAGAAGGCGAACAGACCTCATTCATGATCACAGGAGACGAACAGTGAAATAAGAGTCTGGTATTCGCTATAACAAAAGGTTCCTAAGGTATTTACTATTTTCTCAAGACTGTTGCTGTTGGTGTTGATGGTGTAAATTTATTACAAAGGTTTTTATTATCCATTTGACATTTGATATTTAGTTTTATTCATTAACGTCTTAAAGCGTATGGTGAGATTTGATCATACACAACACGAAACTTGAATAAATGTACACTATAAAAGATTAAAAAGTAAATAAAGTAAATAAATTAAACACAAATCAGGTACCAGCACAGGTACCAACACAGGTACGAGCTCAGTGCAGTTGCCCGGATGTCCACACATCGTCACACGCGCTGAGTGGGGTGCACGTGCACCCAAATCTCACATCGGCAACATGGCGGCCTTGCCCATCTACGTCTTCGTCCATCATGGCGACGGCAGCGAATGCTTCGACAGGGCCTCCTGTATCGCCAAAGTGAAAATATACCAGGACTATCACATGGACACGCATGGTACATAGACTAGCATACTTCATAGCAAATAATGTGTTTGTGTGTGTGTGTGTTTTAAAAGAGCGAAAGTAAGAACAAAAATCAAAGAGCATGCGTGAATTAATTTACGTATCCATCAGCTGTGTTCGTGTGATTTATCAAGAAAATTTATCAAGAGCACGAAGACGATGATTATGAAGAAAATAAATATTTAAAAGAAGGACAATAGCCATCATCCTTTGCCCTTTGCCTGCAGCCGCTTAACACTCCTAAAGCAAAGTGCGTAACGAGGTGCCCTACCTCATTGTCAAGAACATGTCTGCATCAGAAACGAACTAGAGGCTGGTATTACTGTCTTCTGTATTGTTTGACAAGACTGTTACAACACTGAGGTCTGTTACTTTTGTTGCTTGGCTGCAGGCTGGCCCGACATCGGCTACAACTTCGTTGTCGGTGAGGACGGCAACGCGTACGAGGCCCGCGGGTGGTCCGAGATCGGGGCCCACACCCTGGGCTACAACAACAACGGCATTGGTAAGTACATAGGCTCAACAACAACAACAGCAACAACAACAACAACAACGGCATTGGTAAGTACACAGGCTCAACAACAACAACAGCAACAACAACAACAACAACAACAACAACAACAACAACGGCATTGGTAAGTACAGGCATTATCAGGCTACAGCGCTGACCAACACACTTATTTACCGTAATAAAGGTGTTTTTAACAATCCTACAAACCTAGCCCAGGCCCTGGTTGCAACAGCGAGGTAAGCGACGGCACTACAAGACTACAACGCTTGCTCTCAATCTGTTCTACATCAACATTGGTACGTAACAGGGTGACAAGGCTACACCTCGTACTTTCACTCTATTATCGCAGTCATAACATGGTTACAAACGTACTTTCACTCTATTATCACAACTGTAATATACAAACCAACAACAACAGCGCCACCTTTGTCTGTACGTGACGTCACCAAAGGGCCGCAAGCCTGTCGCCCATCACAAAATTCCTGGCTCATGCCTCGCGCTACAAGAAATTACCTTCAAACAAAACTTTCTGGTGTCAATCGTATCAACTCAGTTGTGGGCTGTGAATGGAAACACCTGTGACAGACAGCCTCACGTGAGCTTGTTACAACCTGTGACATGTTGCTACAAAGATGACCGTGTTGTAGAGTTGTATGAAGTCAAAGCCCTCGTGACATAAGTGAATCAAGCAAATGCTGGAGGCTGTGGGGTGGTCGGTCCACACTGCCTCCTCCAGTCACCGACACTTCATGTCTCACGTACCAACCATGGGAAAGGTTCAGGACAGAAAGAAGTTTTTCCTTACATGTTACAAGTTGTTATGAATGTGTCTTTCCTCCTCCATGACTGGACACATCATGACATTTCCATAAACTATCCCTGCTTTTACTGCCAGTGGAGGTGTCCCATCAGAGGTAAGATACTGAACATACACTCTCTAACGAGCTAGTCACCGTAAGATAATGTAACTAGTACAGAGAAATCAAAAGATACAAAGTCCTTTGAAATTTCGGACATTTTGTGTTGAAAACAAAACTTGATGATCTTCATCTATTTTTAAAGATATTGTGCAAATCTGCCTCCCAACTAATTCCTTCTCGGCACCATTCCCACCCTAAATACTGTTTTTCGCAAATGTTTACACACAACTATTCCTCCACATTGAAATGTTTGAAGTGTGGCTGTGGCATCAGGTCTGCCAGTGTGCTTACGTCACTGATATTCAAACTTCAAAATAATCCACCAACTGAAACTGTCTTACTATCCCTCAATGTGTGAGCTCTGCAATATCCATTCTCATAGAGAATGCAGTTATCACAGAGTGTATGATCCTTAGCTGAGTGTGCGTGTGTGTGTGCGTGTGTGTGCGTGTGTGTGCGTGTATGTATATATGTGTGTCTGTGTGTGTATATATATGTGTGTGTGCGTGTGTGTGTGTGTGTGTGTGTGTCTGTGTGTGTGTGTGTGTGTGTGTGTGTATGTGTGCGTGTATGTATATATGTGTGTCTGTGTGTGTATATATATGTGTGTGTGCAGCGATCTGTGTCATCGGTGACTTCAACAACCACGTGCCCAACGATGCGGCGCTCGCCACGGTGAAGCAGCTGATCCAGTGCGGCCTGGCCAACGGCAAGATCAACCCTAACTACACCCTCAAGGGGCACCGTGACGTGGGCAACACTGACTGCCCGGGCACTGCCCTCTACAACCTCATCCACACCTGGCCCCACTACGCCAGTGGCACGGCGCTGTACGGCTGACCGCGGGGCCTGGGGCAGGTGCACAACATATTTCTAGTGTAACACTCTCGGCCTTACACGTAGCTACTCATATCATATGAGTACGTTGTATGGACGTTATGGTGACGTCAGAAATATCAACCGTCGCACGTTGAAATACAGTAACCACTTGTTAACCCACTACTAATGTTGTACTAGAGTTTGATTACAGGTTTATTAACGCTTTCTGTCAACTTACAGTCACCTGCAAACTCGCACACAAATCCAGTCTGGCACTAGCATCATTACAGTCCACACTCGTAGACAGTATTCGTTATTAACTTTCTTGTGTACATCCAGAAAAACCAAACGGCATTTTAGCAAGTATCAAACTGCTCCAAAACACTTCTGACAACAATGTGAAACAACAATCTATAAGGTTAAATACTACGAGACTGAGACAAAGTGAGACACTAGAGTCACACTACGAGACTGAGACAGAGACAAGGCGAGACTAAATCGCTGGCATGTCGGTACGTCCGTGAGTGCGTAAGCGCGTGCTTGTGTCTACAGGTGTGTGTGCATCATCGATATGGCACATGATTTCCTGCTCACAGCTGCACACCTACACACCTACACACACACCTGCACACATATGCACACCTACACACACGCCTACACACATACACACCTACACACCTAGACACCTACACACATACACACCTACACACCTGCACACCTCCATGTCGTGTGTAAAACATTCTCATCCGTTTTCCTACAAAGACGGATGCGTGGTGAGTGAGAAGTGCAGGGATGTGTCATCACCAGACATCCTCCTGGGGCAGGCACCGAGTGCTCAGAGGTCTTTGACAGCTCCACAGCAGGCGGGATGACAACCAGAGACTGTCACAGGATGACACGGATCTACGGATCATCTACATTAAATCAATCTTTTTTGAGAAGACATGGGCGCCACCTTTACACACACATAAATCAACGACGTAGACAACCACAACAACAAAACAAAACAAAAAAGAAAACATCTACCTCACCCCACCCCCCAATACAAGTAGGTTTCTAACGACTGCCTCCCTTTTGATCGTAACACTTTAAAATATTTTCCTCCTTCAACCTTTCTTACCAAATCTCTTTTTCTAGGAAAATTTTCTGACCTACCACGACCGTACTCGCCGTTT